>JANAVB010025599.1:1396075-1525016 GCA_029216955.1 Iris pallida
AGAAAACGATGCCTCGATGTACCAGATGTGGGCGAGTGGGACACCGTGAGGACCATTGTTTCTTCCGAAATCTTGAATGTTACACTTGCGGACAGATTGGTCACCGGGCTCAAAATTGTCCAAGCCTTCGTCAGACTCGCAACGCCCCTCCCCAACAGAACCGACAGGAGAATCGAGTGCAGGCGCCTCGACCTGCTCTACCTGCCCCACCAAACCATCAAGACAGGCGTCCGAATGCACAAGGACGCGTCTACGCCTTGACTCGAGATGAAGCGCTTGCCTCAGACACGGTCGTGACAGGTATACTTAGTTTTAATAATGTGCCTGCTCGCGTACTATTTGATTCAGGTGCTTCGCATAGTTTTATAGCGGCGGACTTTGTCGCCGAGCACAAATTTCCATTAGTATCATTAGACCTCGACCTTAGCGTGAGCACACCTTCGGGCACACCAATACTCACAAATTCAGCCTGCACCGACGGGATTATCTGTATTGGCGGTCAAAAGATCGGTCTGGACGTGATGGTCCTAGACATGAATGACTTCGATATCATTCTGGGGATGGATTGGCTCGGGCCGTGCAACGCAACCATAGACTGTGCCAGGAAGACGGTCACTTTCCGCATACCAGGAGTGCCTGAATTCTGCTTTTCGTGTGGTGAGGCGTCGTCGACCTGCATGTTGATCTCGGCAATCTCTGCTCGGAGGATGCTGCATTCTGGGTGCGAAGGCTACTTGGCGTCCGTCCGAGACATGCGACAGGAAGGTGCAAACGTAGGTCAGACCGACGTTGTGGCAGAATTCCCCGATGTGTTCCCGGACGAGCTACCCGGCATGCCCCCCGACCGAGAGATCGAGTTCAACATCGATACATTCCCCGATACTCGACCGATTTCAAAGGCCCCGTACAGAATGGCCCCTGCTGAGCTGAAGGAACTCAAGGTCCAGCTACAAGAATTACTCGATAAAGGGTTTATTCGGCCTAGTGTTTCACCGTGGGGAGCGCCCGTATTGTTCGTGAAGAAGAAGGATGGGTCCATGCGTCTGTGCGTCGATTACCGAGAGCTTAACAAGGCCACCATCCGGAACAAGTATCCTTTGCCCCGCATAGACGACTTATTCGATCAACTGCAAGGCGCCTCGATATTTTCGAAGATTGATCTCCGCTCGGGCTATCATCAGCTCAAGATCAAGTCGGACGACGTGCAAAAGTCAGCCTTTCGCACTCGGTACGGCCACTACGAGTTCCTGGTGATGCCATTTGGCCTAACAAACGCCCCTGCCGCCTTCATGGACCTAATGAATCGGGTGTTTCGACCTTTCCTTGATAAATTTGTGGTAGTCTTTATTGACGATATTCTTATCTACTCGAAAGACAGGGCGCAGCATGCAGAACATCTGCGGACCGTGCTCCAGACACTTCGAGAGAACCAGCTATTTGCGAAGCGGAGTAAGTGCGAATTTTGGCTCAGCAGCGTATCCTTCCTTGGTCACATCATTTCGTCCGAAGGCATTGCAGTCGACCCGAAGAAAGTGGAAGCCGTTGCTGATTGGAAGAGGCCTGCGTCTGCTAGCGAGATTAGAAGCTTTCTTGGTTTGGCGGGATACTATCGACGCTTCGTGAAAGACTTCGCGAAGATTGCATCGCCACTGACTCGCCTCACTCAAAAGGGAGTCGTGTATGAGTGGTCGGATGACTGTGAAGCTTCATTCCAGGAGCTAAAACAGCGGCTGATTTCGGCACCCATACTCGCACTTCCCGATGGGCCAGAGGGTTTTCAAATATTCAGCGATGCTTCAGGCCAGGGCTTGGGATGTGTGCTCATGCAGCGGAACAAGGTGATATCATTTGCCTCCAGACAGTTGAAGCCGCACGAGAAGAACTATCCTACGCACGACTTGGAGTTAGCGGCGATTGTGTTCGCGTTGAAATTGTGGCGTCACTATCTATATGGCGTGGCGTGCGCGATCTATACCGACCACAAGAGCCTCAAGTATCTCTTCACCCAGAAAGAACTGAACTTACGACAGCGGCGCTGGCTCGAACTAATCAAGGACTATGACTTGACGATCGACTACACTCCGGGCAAGGGAAATGTGGTGGCGGACGCTCTGAGTCGGAAATACCTTGCCTCGCTATCCATCGACCGCAGACTACTACAAGATCTTGAAGAAATGGGCATCGATCTCCGGGTTCGATTCAGGGATATACGGTTGGCGCAGCTGCAGTTAGAGCCGAGTTTGCTGGAAAAGATCATGGCCGCTCAGAAGGATGATCCGTACCTGAAGAAAATGCGCGAGCGAATTTCAACAGGTAGTGTGACCGACTTTGCGGAAGACAAGACCGGCGCGCTGCGATTGAATGGCCGACTATGTGTTCCGGATGATTCTGAACTACGAAAGGAGATTCTGTCGGAGGCGCATCACGCGAAGTATACCTTGCATCCAGGCAGTACCAAGATGTACAAGGACCTCCGCACGACTTTCTGGTGGCACGGGATGAAGAGAGATGTGGCGCTCTTCGTGTCACAATGCATAGCCTGTCAGCAGGTGAAAGCTGAGCATCAGCGACCGGGCGGGGAGATGCAGAACCTTGCCATTCCAGAGTGGAAATGGGATCATGTCACGATGGACTTTATTGTTGGCCTGCCGAAGACACCACGGGGGAGCGACGCCATCTGGGTCATCGTCGATCGATTAACCAAGTCGGCGCACTTCATTGCCATTAAAGTTACTTGGAGCGTTGATCGGCTGGCACAGATTTATCTTGACGAGATCGTACGGCTGCACGGAGTTCCAGTATCCATCGTCTCTGATCGGGATTCACGGTTCATGTCGCGATTCTGGAGTAGCCTTCAGTCGGCGCTGGGTACCAAGTTGCAGTTCAGTTCAGCTTACCATCCACAGACCGACGGCCAAACGGAGCGCGTTAATCAGATTCTCGAAGACATGCTACGGCTCTGCGCAATCGACTTCAAATCAAGCTGGGACGTCCACTTACCGTTGGCGGAATTTGCATATAACAATAGCTACCAGTCCAGCATCCAAATGGCGCCGTATGAAGCCTTGTACGGTCGGAAGTGCAGATCGCCCATTTGCTGGGATGAAGTCGGGGAACGGCAGATACTCGGCCCGGAGCTGGTAGAACAGACGGTGCAGAAGGTCAAGCTAATTCGGGAAAGACTAAAGATTGCACAGAGTCGGCAGAAGAGCTATGCCGACACCCATCGAAGACCACTTGAGTTCTGTGTAGGCGATCATGTGTTCCTGAAGGTGTCACCCATGCGTGGAGTTACTCGATTCGGCGTGAAGGGGAAGCTGAGTCCGAGATTCGTTGGGCCGTTCGAAATACTCGAGCGGGTCGCCCCCGTAGCCTATAAGATTGCCCTACCACCGGCGCTTGAAGGTGTACACAATGTCTTCCACGTCTCCCAACTGCGGAAGTACGTGCACGACCCTAGCCACGTGGTGGATTTTGGCCAGCTGGAGCTAAAGTCTGACTTATCCTACGTTGAAGCGCCCGTTCAAATATTGGAACGCAAGGATAAGTTACTTCGAAATCGGGCGATCCCTCTCGTCCGCGTACTCTGGAGGAACCATGCGGCAGAGGAGTCGACATGGGAACTCGAGTCAGAAATGAGGGAAAAGTTCCCTTCATTATTTTCATAGAGGTAGGTTCTATTCTTAAGTTTCGAGGACGAAACTTTTTCTTAGTTGGTTATGGTGTAGTGCCCCGTCCCTACATCGTGCCCCGTACTCTGTCCACGGGGTGCGCGAGAAAGGAACACTGTCGCTATCGATTCGGCCGGGACCGATAGGTCGGGATCGACCGAGTCGATCGAACGGGAACGGTTGAATTAAGATCCATTCCTCGTTATGGAATGTCTTCTTCGGAACCAAGTCCCATATTCAGCGGGTTGCGCCTCGAGGATTGACTCTGCGGCTGAGTCGGGAGAGACCTCCCGTTGCTCTGCTTTTCACGCCGCTTGCGTTGGTTTTGGCTTTGTTTTCTGAATGCGTTTCGTGGATGTTTTCGATGGTTTCATGGCTTGCATTTCGAACTCGCATCTCCTATCGAACTCTTTGAATAATGCAGTGTTCTAATCGGTTGCTTGTGCGATTTCAGGTAATCGCGTAGGCGACGTCTAGCGCGACCAACAAGTTCGCTCGCCAAGGTAAACTCAAGGTGAGTGGCTGACCCTTCTCTTCTCGACCCCCTTCTTAGGCTAAATCGATAGTGTTGTTGCGAGAGAAAAGATAAATGCAAGGGCACGGACACGAATGAATGAACAAGTTTCAAAGAAAAATGTAGGCTATGTCTTAATAACAAAAATCATGTCTTTGCACGGTCATGGACAACTTGTCGACAAGGTGAACGTTTCCCCGCACGGCAAGCCCGAGGCCACGGGACCGTTGCGGGCATTGGGAAACAAAAGAATTAGGCGAGGACTTGCAGCGGGGCTAGCTACCCACGCTGAAAGGACCCCGTCTAACAAAAGCAAAGAGGAGTCCACAATGGCTCTGGGAGTCAGTGACCAACACACGAAATAATGCACTTGGTATGGAAAATGATAACAATTGAAAGGGAAGAACATGGTAAGTTTTATAAGGCCCGACGCGGTCCGCCGGGGTAAGTTTCAACGTAAAAGTTCACTATGCTTGTCATTACTTGTTTGTAATCCATTAGGATGGTTAGAAACATTCATACTCAATTGTCATATAAACTCTTCAACCAAATGAGAGCTTGGAATTTAAATAGCCACGCACCAGTACAAAGTGTAATGTACTGATCCTCGCTCTCCACGCAGGTACCCCGAACTACGAAGGGCGTGCCAACTAAAGCTCAAGGCGGCGTGCATTTCCTTGAAGCCTCGTCCGTGTGAAGGCTTGTTTTCTGGATTTCCTTTTGAAGAAGACCCGCACATCAGTCCAAAGAAAAATGACGACTCGACTTCCCGCCATAGCAGGTGGAAATATGTATTGGTTTTTGCTTGTATAAAAAGGGTGTAATGTATGGAACGACTATCTCATCGGCGTTCATTTTTGTAAGTCGAAGTCATGTTGTAGCCCACGCGGCAATGATTGTAAAAAGAAGTCTATGTAAAGTTCATATTATCAATGAAAAGTCTATTTCCATTTCAAATGTGTTATTCAATTTCTCTGCGTACTCTAAATTGATGTTGTGTTTCGGATAACCTTATGACTATGCCTTGTGCGAACGCAACTTAGGTTCGCACGGCATCACGCCCGGGGGACGACTATCGATTCGACGGAATCGGGGCGTGACACTGCAACATCTCGGGAGGATGTGCCTCACTCTAACAACTTGAGCTAGAGGTCATTGGCTAGAGGTCATTGAGCTAGAGGTCACTCTAACAACTTGAGCTAGAGGTCATTGGCTATATATATATATATATATATATATATATATGAACCATATGAACCATATGACTCATATCCCTACATGAATATGAGCCATGCACACGTGGACCAGTAGAAATTGACTCCTACATCCTATGTGCACCCATATGCACTAGTACACTCCATTCCCATTAGTCCACATATGCATGGCTCATATCCCATTTACCTTATATACATATATGTATACTTTCTCCAATCCGGGCCGTGGCTCAAAGCCACCCAGCCACTTGTGTTGTATACTGATACGACCGATACCGATACGATTTGGCATGTCCGGATTCGATACCGACCGATACCCGATACTGACTGATACCGACATTGTGGGTCTCTTTTTCAGTCAATTTGGCAAAGAAAATTGAACGAAAAAGACCAATCAATAAGGGTGTAAAAACATAGTACGGTTGTAAAAACATGTAAAAGAAAAAACTTATCTATCACATGTAAATAAATCGACAAGGGTGACTATTAATTCATTCAATTTCCAAACTACTAAGAAATAACAGTGAAAATACTTAAAATTATGCCTAGATATGTAAAATATATTTTCTAAAATGTTAATAATTTATTAATACTTATTTGTTTTCCGATACCAAAAAACCGATACTCCGATCTGAAACTGCCGATACTGCCGTTCCCGATACTCATAGGAATGGTCCGATACCGATTCCGATACAGATATTGCAAACCTTGATGTTTAGTATCCATTTACAAAACCCATAATATCTACAAAACGAAAGCAGATTTGTGAATTGAGAGAAACAGGACTCATTTCCCACCTAAGCCACATTCAATGAAATATTGCCTTAAATATGAATCTAATCTTACAACAGTTCCAATATATTGACAAAGAGTCACATTTGTAGAAAAAGTCAACATAGGAAGGGGAAGACCTTATTATGAAGATTCTTATGGTACCAGCTATTTAAAGTTTTAGATGATGATTTAACTTTTAGCAAGTGATGTAAACAAGTTATTTTGAAATGATCAACTATGAGACCTGCAAGCTCCTAACTTCTCCAACTGTCACCTAAAACCTAACTGCATTCAACCTATAAGAAAACTAAAGATGGTAACATTGATCTAAGATATAAAAGAGGACGTGTCTACCTGTCCAAGCTCCTCATTCAGATTGGATGTACGAGCCAATGCAGGGGTGTTGCTTTCACTATGATACATATGCAAATCTTTGTTGATAAACTGTGCGCACTGGATAAATTTGATCATCTGATAATACACAGAAAAACAATCAGAAAGAGATGGAATGAAACACATATCACAGCCAACTGAGTTCAGCATTTTTGAATCTCACCTCAATGGAGACATAAAGAGATATAGGTATAATAGTTGAGTACAAGGTTAGTAAGGTAAACATTGTAAGAAGAGTGACCTGCAAAAAAGGGAACAATCGTGAACTGTAAGTATACAATTGGCATAAACCAAATGAAGTTTCACATTACTACAATTATCAGAAATAGATACATACCAAAATTTTGTTATTAGGGTTGAATTGGTCCTCAACTTTACCAAAAAGACCTAGGTAGTGATATTTCCGGCTGATAAAAACTCCACTGAAAAATTAATAGGATGATAAGTTACCTTAACAAAACATCAAACAGCAAAGTACTCTGGATACAATACATGCATTCTGGTCGCGAATAACTTGAAACATAATTGAAAGAAGGCAGTGACATGTTACATGAAGGACAATCAAACACATGAACGGAAATGTGAAATACAAGGGGGAATATGGGAATGATAGTTGCAGGATAATTAACAGAAAGACATAGGAGATATATAGGAAAACAGGACGCTGGAGATATATGCGGACAGATTGAGAAGATATGTGCATAAACAAAAGGTGCATTTGGGGCAAAAAGAGAAACAAGGATGACAGATAAAAAGATTCCCTACAATGCATTTTACTTTACAATAGAGGATTTATTAATAGGAGAGTTCCAAGTCTCGGTACAAATTAAGGCATGAAAATGATGATTCACATAACTCTAATGTATAGACATGATAGGTAAGCTGTGAAAATTTATCTCAATTAGAAGTAAACTGGGAAGACAATCCTCAGTACAGCTGAAAAAGGAAAATATTTTATTTAGTCAACACCAACAAATACATAAGATGAAGCTTTATCATTGTTGCTACAGTTGTTCTTGTTTCTTTATGTATTGAAACTGAACTTCAATTATGCATTAAAGGTGAAAACTTCCTTCAACATTACCCATTAACTCCTAGTCTCCTATTGCTAATCCTATATAAATAACAAATCAAATCATGAAGAAGAGGGAGGGGGTTAGTCAACATGTAAGTCAAAGTCTAATCTGGATTTGTACTTTATAATAAATGACTGTCAATGTAACAAGATTTTAAAATCCTATTACTGCCATTTGGATTCTGAAATTGACTACATGTTCAATACTTAAATCCGTGTTACCACTCGGCAGCACATATTTTAGACTTAAACATATTAAATAAATAATATATTGATCAAATAAAAAGAGTGCAAAATAATCATTTTTAAAATCTATTAATTATTTTATAAAATTTTGATTGATTTATTTTTAAATTTGATGGCCCATAAATAATATTTGTCCGTTAACTATAATTGTATAGCTTACTTAGTCCCACATCGCATGGGCTAAAGGAGGATGTCATGACGTGCCCCTATAAATGTCCAAGGCTATGATTTATTCACATCAATAAATTATGTTCTCTCTAAATTTCATAGTATCAAAGCTATGAAATTCGGAGAGAACCCTAACTTTAAATATTTCTTTCCATTCACACCCCTCTTCACCACAACCCTAACCCTAGCCGACACTCTTCCCCTTCCTAACAACAACCCCTCCCTCTACCAAAACCCTAACCCTAGTCGCCACTCCTCTCTCCAACAACACTCTTAACGGTCTAACCCTAGTTCCCGGCCTCCCAATCCCCCTCTACACCAAAATCATAACCCTTGTCGTCATCCTATCACCTTCCCTACAGACTATATTGTTCATATTGTAGAGGATCATCGCGAGGATTGGTGTTCGGAGAATCATGGTCACCATGATGATACACCAATTGCCAAACAGACATATCACATATGCGCATAATATTACTCCTCCACCTTCACTACCAAGTGGCCAGATACCCTTTTCCAATTATGAATGGGGCAAACCCCGTCGACTCCTCTACTTTGTCGCTCCTGTCAACATTTTCACTCCACTAGATATCTCTCTCCTCTCTCACTTGTAGGTTGTTGATTCAGGCACCTCGATCCATATATCTCGTGAAGGGCCCTCAAATTTTGCTTTTAGCCCTTACAAATTCATTTTTATGTTGGCAGTACTACTGTTTATGCTTATGTTGTTGCCGATTTGTCGCTTACTCTATCTTTACATTTGAAAAATACTCTCATTGTTCCATCAATACATCATAATTTGTTATATATTCGTCAGCCTACATATTTCTAATTGTCAAGTAACATTTATCTGTCTCACTTTGTGATACAGGACCTTCTGACGAAGCAACAAATTGGTGAGAGGTATAAAGAGAACGGCCTTTACTACGTAAATCATCTATCCAGTACTACAGTTGCTGCTACTTCCATTCAGTGGCATAGGAGACTTTGGCATCCTCATTTATCTTTCATATGCACTATGTTACCTAATGTATATTTATATTTAGTTGTGAATCATGTATTCTTAGAAAGCATCACCGCTCCTTTTTTTCATCCTGTTAATAAACGACATGATTCACATTTTGCTTCGATTCATAGTTATATTTGGGTCTGTTTAAGTTTGCGAGTGAGCATGGCTATAGATACTTTGTCACTTTTATTAATGGCTGAAATTTCTAATGAACTTGATGTTTGCATCAAGGTTCTTCGTTCAAATAATGATAAAAGAGTATATAAATAGGGAGTTCCAAGCATTATGTCATACTCATGGCATACTTCATCAGACTTTTGTCTGTATACTCCTCATCATATATTGCGGAACGAAAGAATTAACATCTTCTTAAGGTAGCTCGTTCTCTCCTTATTCATATGAATGTTCCCAAGAAATTATGTAATTTTGTGGTCTTAGCTACCTGTTTTTATATAAACCGCATGCCCTCTCATATCCTTGACAATAAATTACCTTGTCCTATCCTCTTTCCACAGGGAAAGCCTTTTCAAGTCACTCCAAAGGTATTTGGTTGTTATTGTTATTCATAATTTTGGACCTTGTGTGGATAAACTTCACCTGCAAGCTATCCATATGATATTTGTTGGTTCTCGGACAGGGAAAGGGTATATTGTTTTTATCCCACTACTTCGAAGGTGGTTGTCCCTTTTGATGTTATTTTGCTCGAAGATCGGGCCTATTTTCGTTACACCATCGGCATCTACATTGTCTACAATTCGTGTTCCTATTATACCTTCCTTTGAACTAGATACATTTGTTTCTCCTATCCTTCCTAAGACTAGGTCTTTGGTTCCCTCACCCATGAAAATCTCTCTTCTTACTACTCTTAGCAAGGTTATTACTCTTCGCAAGAGTAAGCGCTCTTCTACTACTGTCCATCACATTTCTAACTTAGTTTCTTATCACCGGTCGACTCCATTTGGTTGTATATTTGTTTCTTCTTGTGTTGCTAGAACTCTTCCTTCCTCATTGCAGCTATGGTTGAAAATTTTGATGCACATACTTGGACTTTTATTCACTTACTCTCATGTAAAAATGTGGTCGGATATAGGTGAGTATTTATTCTTAAACAAAATCCAGATGGCTCAGTCGATCGTCAGTCGATCGTCTCAAAGCCTGATTAGTACCTAAGGACTCCGAACAGTATGGGTTAGATTATGTTGAGACCTTTTGACTTATATTCGAGTTCCTTTATCTTTGGCAATTTCCATGAATTGGCATCTCCATTAGTTAGACGTAAACAATGTCTTCCTCAATGACGATCTTTCATAAACTACTTTTATGCAACATCCTCCAAGCTATGAACGACAGGAAGAGTTTATGGTATGTCTCTTGAAAACGTTCATGTATGATCTGAAACATTTATCACATGCGTAGTTTGACAAATTAAGTAGTCCTTCAACAGATTGGATTTGTTTACAGCAGCTCAGATATATCCTTATTTACACATCGGAGGTCTCAGGACAGTCATTTTACTTGTTTATGTGAATGACATAATCATCACCGGAGATGATTATGCTGGCATTTCCAAGGTTAAAGAACACTTGGCCTCTCATTTTCATACAAAGTATCTTAGACAATTGAGGTATTTTCTTGGTATTGAAATATCGTGGAGTTCTAGACGATTGTAACTTTCTAGTGCAAACATGCGTTGGACCTTCTATCTTAGACAAAATTCCTAGGTTGCAAACAGAAGTCCTAGCTCTTCATCATATACTCCTCTAACCCTTTACTTTATAGACGATTGGTTGGGAAGCTGATTTAGCATACTGTTACTCATCCAAACATTGCCTACGTTAGTACGGTGAACCAGTATATGTAGAAACCTTTGGCCTCTCATCTTCATACTATTAAAAGGATTCCACGCTACATAAAATGAACTCCTGAACAGGACCTTCTCTACATACCTCCTACATTGTCGCTCAGTCTTTCTGGATCAGTTGAAGATCGTCGCTCTAGCAGTAGTTACTTTGTCTTCCTAGGAGACAATCCGGTTACATGGAGTAAGAAGCAAAATGTAGTTGATCATTATTCTACTGAGGCTGAATAAAGAGCCATGGCACATGTTGTCTTTGAGTTATTTGGATCCACTCACTCCTTACAGATCTTGGAGTCACCCTCTCTTCTCTAGTTGCTCTCTATTGTGAAAATGTTGCGATTTATAATTCTGAGAATCCATTTTCATGAAAGGACCAAGCACATCGAGATAGATTGTCACTTTATTCGAGAGAAAATAATCAGAAAGAAAGTTATCGTACAACACGTGTCACTTTATTTGAGAGAAAGTGGTCGGAAAGAAAGTTGTCCTACAACACGTGTCACTTTATTCGAGAGAAAGTAATCGGAAAGAAAGTCAACTATTATTGTATACCTCACTTTAGTCCCACATTGCTTGGGCTAAAGGAGGATGTCATGACTTGCTCCTATAAATGTACCAAGGCTACACATGTTTTTTATTCACATCAATAAATTAAGCTCTCTAAATTTCACTATTGAATAAAAAACAAAACATTGTTGGGTCGGGTCCGAGTTACAAAGTACCCTTCCACCAGAAATTGGGATATTTTCTTATAATCAAATACAAAATACACTATAAAGATAAGTTTAATGATTTTGCCTAATTTTTGTATCTGCATAGAGTACGAGCCTGAGTCTAGGTCTAGCTTATGTGAACATGAACCTTACCTGTTTTGGGAGGACAGAGTCTAATTTTAAGACCCGTCCTACCACTTAAAAGTTTGGTCCATGTCCCATTCGAGTAAAATGGAGGTCTTCTGGGTCCGGGTCTGGGTTTGAGTCTAGGTATTGTAGAACTTATGCGGATATGAAACCCGTACACCTTTTGAGGACTGGGTTTAATTTTGACCTATTGAAAGTTAAGTGCGTATCCAATTCGAGTAAAATGAAGTTGTCCATGTTTGGATTTTGGATCAAAATAATAACAAAACATATGACTTTATATCATTTATGGTTATTACTAAATAGATTGTAAGTGAATTCTAAAAATGATGATGGATGAGAAAGGATTTTGAAAATCCTTATTTATGCCATTTATGGTTACGAACAATAGTTTGCAACAATTTTGAACTCATCTTTATTCTTATTTTACCACTAATGCACGATTTCGGAATACACTCCATAAATACCAATCAACGAATACTCCATTCTAATCCTATCATTTGAATTGTTAAATTCTTGTTGACTATCACCCACCACCCAAAAAAGAGAACTATATTAGAAAACTGTCTAACTCATTAGATTAGATACTACATCATAAAGGAAAATAAACTCCTATACAAAACATGATGCAAGTTACCTCCCAATAGCTCCAAGGAGACACATGAAAAAAAGACCAGCAAAAAGTGCCAGAATAAGTTTGTCAAGTTTCCTCTCCAGAGTACTTCTTTTGGAAGGAACATTCATAGAATTCATCATAACCTGCAGTAGTAGGTGGAAGGCATACCACATAGGAAATAAGGACTGAACTGCCAGTAGAAATAAAGAATGATCTAGTCAATAAAATCAAAATGTATAAGGGAACACACTTTTGTCTCATGCCCCGTAAATATGACAACCCCGACTATGTACTCAGTGTTCCGAAGGCTGCAACCCTACAACATTACAAAATTATTTGAGATAACTTCTGAAATGCCTAAATCAAAAGATAAACTTGTAGAATGGCTGTACTAAGAGTATACAAAATAGTAAACAGTTCCATGATAGACTATAAGAAGATCCTCATTATCATGGTCATCATCAATATCATCCAAGCTTGTTCCATCAGAACGTCACTGGGTATGGAGTGAGACAAGACACAATAACTAGAAATTTGGCCAAAATTTCACTACCAATTGTCAATCGTCGAGGCACTATGAGTTGGTGCTGAATTCATAACCAATGCAGCTTCGAGCAATACATGGTCATGCCATATAACCTCGAAGGACAATGGCTACAAATTTAAGGCCATTCAACAAAGAACAATTCTCCAAGTACACCTAGACTAGGAAAGAGTCTAAGATACGATATGAATATGATATGACATGACATGATGCATTGCGATAGAAAACCATGTTCATGGCGATGACAGTAAGCCTCATAGCAAAACCTAATTGCATTCCAAAAGGTTGACGTAGAAAGTATTAAGCCATCATATGACTGTATGAGAGAACATAATTCTCTATGTACTAAACAATAATATTAATATCAAAACAAAACAAAAAAACAAAGGACAAGCAACTAACTTCCTTAATTACAAAGAAGTTTGAAACAATCTGCCAGCATATTGGGTACGGGTTGAATTTATGTCCACGCAATAACAAGGAGAGAAACAGTTCTTTCACATGTTGTTGTACGAGGAGAACAAGAATATTGTGAATCAAATTAGCAAGCATTTGCAGAAAGAAAAAAAAACTTATTCCAAAAACCTCAATTCATTAAGGACCATTCTTGTAACACACTTTAGCAATGCAACTACCAGTAGGTAGAGGTCACTGTACTTGAGCCACGGTCTTAGACAATTGGGTTTAATTTTGGAAGAAAAAGATTGAAAATTACAGGATGTAACTGCAAAATTGGACTTGTGAGTTTTAAAGGAGTGAATTTTGGCTCAAAACCTTGCGGTTAAAATAGACAAGGTTTAGGATTGTTTTGGAAGTAGTAGGAGGGTGTGGAAGGACTTTAACAATCTTTTCTATTGATGAAAAAGAAAAACATGATCAGATTTTCAATATAAAAAATAGCTACTATGTATCGGTGTGATGGTGAAGCAAAGATAGAAAGTAACGGATAATTACGGAATCGCTAGATAAATTGAAATTTTTCACAACAACGGGCAGCGACAAAATCACTCTGAAGCAAATATCTTGGAATCACACCAAGAACTTGGAAGGGAGGACATCAAATCCAACTTTTAAGAGAACCTTTCAACTTTTATTCATCAGTCATTCAATTATAAATACAAGAATTCTACACCCTTTATAAAAGCTTTTACAAAAGATAAGACTCCCAATTCTACTGAAATAGCAAGATCTACCCAAAGTAGAGACAAACATATCTAACTCCTATCCAAATTACTTATACAAAATGGAATAACTCTAACTAAAAAATAATAATAAATCCTAAATGTTTGGTTCCTATCACAACACAGCACATGCTTCTGACAGAGGAATATATAGATGCAGGGTCCGGAACAAGGAAGTACCTGGCATGTACGCATAGGCTAGCTATACACATTGAGTAAAATTAATCAAAACAAAATTGATTAAATCTATGATCGGTAGACACTGAAAAGGTACATGGGAGACAATACGAACACGCGATTTCTGATTTTTCAAATTGCATCATCATATTCCTATCTCGTCGTGTTGTGTTGCTATGCATGTCTCAATGCAACATAACCAATAGAGTAAATTAAGAAAGATGGTACTAGACGCTAACTAAGCACAAAATACCTGACAAAAATTTCACTTTCATGCATAAGACAACAAAATATATAGCAGCAACTTCAAACCTAGTATGTGATACAAGATTAAGTCACTAATCTATTGATGACATAAAATGTTAGGCCTCTATCAAAATTGCTAAGCAAGGACTGGGCCTAAATTTCCTTACTAGGAACTAGGTTTTAGTGAATATCCACATTGGACTGAGAGCAGTATTATGAAACAAACAGTATATTTGTTTATAATAAGATGTGCAAGCAGTCGTCTGTTAAAGTTCTCAAGTAGAATGACACTTCTACCTAGGTTGTCAAATCAAGATATGTATCGTAATCAATGCAACCTGATTACCATGTCGTGTAACGTAATATACATTGTTCCATAGGAAATTTAGTGGGACATTAATATAATCCTACATATATGGATAAATTGAACACATTGAGCAACAATAGGGAGCATCTTCAAGCATTAAGTAGACAAGTTCATCATAAATTTGACAATTTAAGAGCAAAAAATATTTTTAATATTAGTATTGCAAGCGGGTATTATCCAGGAGTATACCATCATTGCATCAATAAGAACTTCACTCTTAACAATCAATGATTTGGCATTCAAAAAAGTATTTTGTTGTAGACTTGTACATTCCAAATTATAGACAAGGTATATTCTAAGATGTCAAATCGAGCTACTTCTCATGTTATCGATAGAAAATATTATCGTACTGTGTATGAGTATCCTAAGATACATTGTCCCATAAGATATTGATTCGAAACTAAGATGATCTTACATATATGGATAAACCTAACACATGCAGCAACAATAAGTAGCATTGTCAAGAAATAGTCGACAAGTTCACCATAAAGTCCATATTAAGAGCAAAAATTATAAAGTTAGAACTACATGATGGTATTATTCATGAGTACGGTATCGTTGCATCCCTACTTAATCCATAGCAATCAGTGTGGCGACGTTAATAACATTATTTAAGTTTCTGAACAATGAATAATGTGTACAACTCTAAGAAACAGATATGGAAAAGCCCTATAAGAAATAACCCAAAACAAAAGATAAAGAAGGTTAAAAAGCTTTAAAAATGAGAATATCTTTTTTTGGATAAATAACTTGCCTTTTTGTTCATGTATAGAGATGTTAGATTACACCCCAAATATGTTGTACATTGTCGTTTGGAGATGCTGAAGGTCAATGCAGATGCGAGGTCAACGAAGATGCTGAAAAGTGCAAACTCGTCCAAAGAGTTCAATCTTAAGATGGGACAACAAGATGTGGTAATGGGTTTTTATGTTGAGTTTTATAATTGTAACATTGGGCTATAAGAACACTAATTTCCAAACCATTTAAAACTCAATTTAAATATGTTTAACTTCAGGTTAACTCTATGTTGTACTGGACGTTAGGCGACGTGAGGCGACAGGCCACCCGCCTCACCTAGACGTGCCTAGGCGCGATCTAGGCGCTCACCAAGGATTCATGCATCCATCCAAGATCTTCCCCCGAAATCAAAGAAGCAACAGTAGAAGAAAAAGAAACAGAAGAATAAGAAGAAAAAATGGAAGCAGCAGCAAAGAAGAAGAAAAATCGAAGAGCAGCAGCAAAAGAAGTAACAACAAGTTTATTTTAAGGAAAAAAAAGTTAAAAACAGAAAAACTCGCCTAAATACCGCCTATATTTCCCATGGGCGACCCTAGGCGGTAGCCTAGGCGCACCTAGAGACTATCGCCACATCCAGGAGAATTTTTTCCATGTCGAGGCGACTCCTCTTCAACCTGCGCGCATAGGCGTCGCCTGTGACAACATAGGGTTAACTCGATAATTTTTGAATCAGATTATAAATTGTATTGGGTGATACATACAGTGTTGTAATTTACAAAAAGGGTATTCTAAGATAAATTGTCCCTCTCGTATCGCTCGACATATCATATCATTTATAACTTATATTGTACGGTTTGTACCGTATCACAAGATATGACATCAAAGTGTAAAACGTTTAAAACTCTGGAAACAAAGACGAAGAAGACCTCCAAAGAAAGGCCCAAAACAACACAGAGAGAAGTTCAAGGAATAAAAAAATAGATAAATATTAAGAACAAAAACGAAGTGTTCCTTTTTTGATAAAAATATTTGCCTAAGTTGTTGCAAGTCTCCAGAGATAGTAGATTTCTTCGTCGTAGATGTCAAGGTATATGTTGGAGATTCTGGAAATTGATAAAAGAGGCACTTGTCAAAAGAGTGCATTCCGAAGAAGAGCTATGTGGAACGAAGTTGTAAAGGATTTTAAAGGGATTATAAGGGTACTTAGGTTGAGTTTAAGAGTGGTAGTGTGGGATTCTAAAAGAATTAATTTATAAACCACTTAAAACTGGCGACCTACTAACTACTGTACATTTTAGTCCCACATTCGGTGTCCCACATCGGCTAGGATATCTTACTTCTCCGATTACACACCTCTCTCTCTCTCTCTCTCTCTCTCTCTCTATATATATATATATATATATATATATATATATATATATATATGGATCCTTGGATAGAGCACCAGTCTCTGGTGGACATTATGGGCGATCGAGCTCACAGGGAGGCGGGCAGAGGTCTGTCTTGTCAGCACATCATCAGGAATGGAGCTTGGAGTCCGGAGTCCTACCGTCATACTGAGGAGCTTGGTGAGATTATTCGCGGGATCGAGATTGACCAATCTCAGCCTGAGGATATATTGGTCTGGGATCCGTCTGGCGTGACTGGAGGTACTACCTCGGGGGAGTTCACCTTCCAGAGTGGCTACAACCATATGCGTAGTGCCAATCCCCAAATTGGTGATTATGACTTCATTTGGTGCAAGGATCTGGCCAGGAAAATGCAACTATGTATGTATCGCCTGCTCCTTGGTCGTCTTCTGACCAGGGACAGACTCATCTCTTTTTGGATCCAGGTCCCCAATCTGAAGTGTGCACTCTGTGATTTTGAGGAGGAATCGATGACCCATCTATTTTTTGACTGTGGAGTTTCATGGTCCATATGGTATGAGCAAAACCGTATGCTGGGCGGAGGTATTCCTGGCAAGTCGATTGGAGCAATCATCACGGGTATTCGAGATTGCAGAGGGCGAGGCATGGTATGGTTCAAGACTGCTAGGATTCGGCTAGCAGCCGCTGTCTGGCATGTTTGGCGGGAGAGGAATCGGCGCATATTCGAGGGACTTATCATCCCTCCGGTTGGTATCCTCCATAATTTGGAGTTTGATGTAAAAGAAATGGTCGACTGACGGGTGGGCGACCATCCTGTCTGTATGTTGTATGAGTATTGACTAATTTTGGAATAAAATTACCCTTTTTCCAAAAAAAAATATATATATATAATATAGATGCTGACATAGATATCCTAGTCCCTAGATGACCTTATTTGTAATCTGGGCGGGATTACAGTTGTAATCATTGTGTTTATCTATAATATTTACCTTTTTCGAATATATATATATCGATGTAACTGCTATGGAAACCTGAAGGGTGGGCTACCACTCCTGATTGTATGATTGTATGATTGTTTGAGCTGATCTTGGAATAAAATTTACCATTTTTCCAATATATATATATATATATATATATATATATATATATGGCCTGGAGCCTTATAGATTGATTGTTGCCCCATGCTCATCAGCAGAATAGGATTGCCAAGAGATGTCATCGACACATTCTTGATGTTACTAAATCTCATGTTATTTTTGCATTTGTTCCCGTTCTGTTATAAGCAGAAGCTATTCTTACAAGTGTATTTTCTACTAATAAGATCCAGGGCCGGTCCTTAATAATTGAAGGCCCTGTGCGAATTTTAAAATATGGTCCTAAATTTATTTATTCATATTTTTTAAATATATTATTACATGTCTTTATCAAAATCTCTGGAGATGCTCTTGATTGTATATTATAACTGAATATATAGGTAGTTACTAAACAAAATAATTAAAGCTCAAATTATCTATATTCAAGCATATTACATAGTATAATAAAGATGTTTTAGATAGAAGACGTACTGACCGTTAAATTGTCTAAATCTGGCCTCAAATTTTTCTGTTGATGAAAACATATAATAAAATGAATAACGATCAATACCCAAATGAGAAGTAATATGTAATCACACAATTTGGAGCCTCCAAGACCTGAGCAGGGCCAACCCAGGGCACGGACAAGGTGGGCGACAGTCATGGGCCCCCAATTTTGGAAGTCCCGTAATTTTACAATAGACTAGGTATATCAAAAAAAGAAAAAAAAACAAAGACCCAATCTGGAAGCAACAAAAAAGCCAGCGCTCCAATCGAAAAAAATATGATAACTTGATTGATGATTTTGATAGCTTAATTGATGATTTTGCTTCTAAAAATCCTAAAAAAAATTATTTATGTGAGAAAAATGACGCAAATTTTAGATTTTGTTATAAGTTCCGTAAATCATAGGACCGGCTATGGACCTGATGTAAGACCAAGAGCTCTGGTCTTCGACATCATTATTTCTTAAATAAATACTAAGCATGCACATCCAAATTCTTAAATTATATATATAAAAAAATTGATCATTTTGTAAGATTATAAATATGAATCTTAGAGTCAGTAGGGAATAGGGATCCAAGAATTGGAGGTCTTGGAGGGATTGTAGAATAGGAATTGAGGAAGAAATAGAATTACTTGAAATACAAAATTATAAAACTAATCATAATATTATTTTGAGGCCCCAAAAAATTGGAGGCCCTGTGCGACCGCACTATTGGCACGGCCCCAGGACCGGCCCTGATAAGATCCCTCATCTATTCCTCGTGGTGTGTCTCCTTATCAGAGACTTTACAATTGTCCTTCTGATTACTCCATGCTTCATGCGTTTGGATGTACTTATTTTGTTATCTTTGACAAAGCGAAACAAGTTATGCTCTCGATCCGTTATATGTGTTTTTCTTGGGTATAGTACTCAGCTTAAGAGACGAGTTGTTACAATTGTAAGACATCTTCGCATATTTTGCCATGTTACTTTCTGGAGAACATTCCTTATCATGCTTTATCGTGTCCTCTAGTTTCATTATCACCTTCATGCCAGAGGAGTTTGTTTTTCTTGACATTCAGACCTCTCATTCTACATCTTCTGATTTGCCACTTGCTCCACCTACTTAACCATCTCGTCCTCCTATTACCTAGGTCTATTAGTGTTGTGCTAGTTCTACTGTACCGATGATCAGTCTACAGTTGTTCATGTCCCTATTGCCCACTTGTCATAGAGGATCGCGTACCACAGTATCACTATGTCGCTCCACACGAACACAACCCGTACAGGGAGATTGACTCTCTTTGCATGAATTACCCCGCACTTCATTCCTTTCTTGTGCTAATTCTAGCCATTGGGAGCCTTGGTCATATTAGGAGACTATTACTATACCCGAGCGACAAGCAGCTATGTCAGAGGAGTTATGAGCGTTGGAGCATACTTATATTTGAGCTCTTATACCCTAATCCAGTGGGAAGCCATCGATCAGCTGCAAGTGGGTGTACAAGTTCAAGATTTTGGTTGATGGTACCATTGATAGAAACAAGGCTCGGTTGGTTGCTCGTGGATTTCTTCAACATTATGGTATAGATTATGATGAGACAACTATTGTTTGGACTCTTTTAATTGTTGCTTCAGTCCGTAGTTGGCCAATTTCTCATATGGACGTGAATAATGCATTTTTACACAGTGATTTAGCTAATGATGTCTACATGACACCTCCTGGTTTATCTCATTCTCCTGGTAAAGTTTGTCATCTTTGCAAGGTTCCGTGTATGGCCTTAAGCAGGTAACCCAAGCATGGTTTTCCAGATTTACTACAGTAATTCATGCCGCCATATTTTCTACGAGTTCATATGGCCCTGCTCTGTTTACTCATTCTCTGCAACATCAGTACTGCCATATACTGATAATATGGTTATCACTCGTAATGACTCTGAACACATTATGCAAGTTAACGAGCACCTGCATAGTCAATTTGAGATTAAGGATCTTGGTCCTTGTGCTATTTTCTTGTTAGAGGTTAATCGTTCTGCACATGGCCACCTTCTCTTTTAGCCAGTGTTCTAAATGGCGGTTGAGGCGACCGTCTAGGCGGTGCCTGTAGTGCCCCGCCCTGCTCAAGTCAACCGGAGGAATCAAAACGCAACGACGTTTGGGCTTAGCTATGCAACGGCTTGCTCGAAGTCCCGCTCGGTCGAGGCAACTCCTCGTTCAGGTGGGTGGCGTCGGTGAACTTGCCTCTGCTTGGCCTTCACACTAATAAACTGGATGTTTTGAATGCACTGCGTAGGTTTGCTAATAAAAGAAACGTACCCACATAGCTAAGGGAATAATCTCACTCTGAGTCAAATTGCATAGAGCATGGAAAATATAAAAAGTTAAATGCTTAGATAAGCACATCACGCTGGATTTTCAAATTGACACTTGATCTTTCGATCACACGACTTGGATAAAAGTAGCGTTCTGATGTTGACACAAAGACTATCAATTTACTCGACATGGTAGGCACAACCCTGCGATTTCATTGCCACGTTTTACGGTTTCAAAGACTTGTCATATAGAGTATGACTTGATTGATGGCACGACACGAAAGACGGTTGGTTCAAGTTGAATATGCAGGAGGTTAACGAGTAGTCATTCCTGAGTTGAGTCAAAGGTATGATAACATGAATGAAAAGTTCTCGGAACTGTAGCACGCCAAGGCTCCCTGAAACAATGGAAATATGACGAGGCAATCCCTGAAACAATAGGAACTCGCCGAGGCAGATCCTGAAACAATGGATGCTGCAAAAAGGAAAGAAAAGTATAGAAATACTGTGAATGAATAATGACTATGTAGGAGGGTGAGTTGAGTTGAGTCTTGTATGATCATTGAACAATTTGTGCACAAGGAACGGCTCCCCGAACGGTAACCCGGAGACGGTGCCGACTTCGGCCTGGGAGGAGCAAAAGAAAATAGTCGTGTTGGCATACAACACTCAGATGGGTTACTCGGAAACTTTCAGCGGGGCTAGCTACCTGCGCTGAAAAGGTCACCGTCTAAGCCCGACTATTGTCCATGATAGCTTGTGATGCTAGTGACCTCTTTCATATAGATGAGTCGGCATATTAGAGTCAAGAAATGTGCAAACGGTATGCAACACAACGTTTGAGCCTAATATTTGGCTATAACAGAAACATGCACTTCGGTACGAAACGTAATGTCGTGGATTAAGTCGTTGACACTAAGTTCACGAGTTTATGATTAAGCCATTTCCGGAGACGAAATGGAAAAAAGGTTGTAGGGCAAGTATTGAGTAAAGATACACTATGTTGCGAGGCACGGTCTCGATGATGATACACGAATGGATCTTATGGCACGACAACAACGTCGGCACAAATGGGTTTTGCAGCATGATCACAACGTCTTGGAGCACGACCACGATATTTTAACACGAGTAGACTTATATTATGCAATGAACTGATCCTAAGACAAAATTAGAAAGACAATCAAAATTGTATGGAGGACTCACTAAATAAACGTGTTAGTTTTTATACGGGTGGACGAGGAGCTCACTCACCAGTACGGTTGTGTACTGACACCCCACCAGTTTTCATGTGCAGGTTCAGGTGTCAACATGCTCGGTGCGGAGTTCGCTTGGACGCGCTGAGGCATGGAGATCCTTAGCGTTTCGAGACGTGCGACCGCATTGAAGTCTTCAGATATAATATAATGTATGGACATTGTCTTCTGAAGCATCCGCAAGTTGTAAGTCATGTGGCATGCTTTACTGTATTGAGAGATGAGAGAGAGCAGAGTGACTTGTAAATAGAGAGAAAGTGAGCATGAGTGATTATAATCTTAGCTTCGTGCCTTTGTAATCTTATTTTCATTATCAATGAAGAGTATCCTTTTGTACATTCTTTTGTTATTCAATGCTTCTGCTTTAGGACTTGTGCGACGACCCCGTCGCAAGCTGCTGTGATCGGCCGTTATGGAACCCGCCTTACGCAAGCACAACTTAGGCCGGCGCGGCATCACGCCCTAACGAGAATGATTGGTTCTGCGAAACCGAGGCATGACATAATGGTATCAGAGCACGGCTTTACGTCCTCAGACTTCGATTGAATTCTTTGAACACTGATTTTGTGGCTTCCGTAAACGATGTTGTTGGCGCTCTCTCTCAATGTTCCACGGGATGTTATATACAATAAGTCTATATATTTTGTAAAATCTCACGAGGGAAGTTTGGTTGAACAAAAGAAAGTCTCACGTAAGTCATGGTTGACTGAGTTAAGCTGGACAATATATACCAAAATTTCATCGACATTAGTAAAGTTGTGTGAGGAATTCAAATTTGTTTCAGACGAGAATGAGTTGGACTCGATTTGAGTATATGGGATAACTATCGATTGAGGTACTATCAAAAATGTCGATATTGTCAATGCGATAAGGATGAATCGTACTTAAATTTTCAGGAATGGTTCAAACGGAGATTCAAAAGTGTATTGATTGTGATTCGAATAATCGTTTTGAGGATTTATCGAGTAACTTCATCCATGAGTGGTGTATGGGATAACCTTGGAAATGTTGATCGATTGAGGATAGGGGTACCAATGAGTCTCAACAAGCGTTGCGGTAGTGCAAAGCCTTAGAATGAGCGTAACGGAGTTAGTAGTGATCTTGATGCCTCGTGCGAGATTGATCCAGGCGAACTAGAAACGACGCGCATCGGATTGGGATTGTGCGGATATGAGATGCAATGTGATAAGAGTAGTAGATTGAATTGAGGAAAAGTTAAGGCGTAAAGGAATGGATGAATAAGTTGAGGAAATCGATGTGGATCGTATATAAAAATGTTAATACAGGACTGAACGGAATTGAGATTTTTTGATATTTGACTAAGGAAAGATAGCACGATTGGAGGATAGCGTGCATGGAAACGTTGATTTGAAAATACGAGAAAGACTCTAAGGATTTGGGATAGATATTGCTCGACGATTTGAGTTAGTAATAGTATAGAACGATATAATCGAAGGAATATGTTGCTCGATGACTTAAGATATAGACAAATGGACGTGTGATTTTGATTTGAACAAATTGATGACGTAACTAAATTGATCTCGAATGTCGAGGAACGGACTGTATATCCAGTTGGATGATAGTATTAGCTACACGACTTGGAGCTCGTTGCAAAGGAAGATCGTCAGGTTATGTATATAATCGATGGTATTGAGGCGTATCAAAGATCGATGTGCGATAACTTGGAGGTACTCTGATTCGAGAAATGATGATCGTGTAAAATGTTATTGTTCAAATGGATTCTATACCATGGGATTTTGATAGAAATAACGTTTTGATAACTTGATAAGATAAATTTAAAGTTTGCGTGAATAGATGATAGTCGGACTATGCGAAATGAAATTGTTGACGAATTTGATGATCATTGTGATTAGTAGGCGATCTTACGATTGTGCGATGAGACAGATGCACGAAATTGCGTACTAGTAGGTTTGAAAATTTGAGTGAAGTTACGATGGATGAATTATTATCGATGTTATTGCGACTTGTGATCGGTGAATTATGATTTGTGATATTGTAATCGAGGTATGCAAATTTGGATTGATAAGTCTATTAAACAAATTGAGGATTGCGAGTTTGAGAGTTGTGAGTTGCGTCGTTGAACCATGTCGTGATCGAGGATGATCGTGAAACGATTTACCCTAGGAATGGCTTTGTCGTAAGATTCGGATCCCTTGGACTGAACGTTACAAGTGCGGATACGAGAAATCTATGCTCGAAGTTTTTAAATCGGAGTGATACGAGCTTGGGTAAGAAATCTTGTACTATCGACTATGGTTTTGACCTTAGAATTGGGGGTGAGTGTTCTGATATTGTTGTTTAGGAATTGTGATCCCAACACTGACTTTGACTTTAGCCTAGTGAAGATAGCCTAGCGATTAGGCAGACGTCCCTATGCGGAGAGATAGACTTGGTAAAATCGACCTTAGCAAGAGTTGTCTGGGTAGATGATAGAGCTGGATTAGCTAGTTAGAAGTGTTCTTGAAAAATCTTGAGGATTGATAGGATTGGATATTGGTATTGTTGGATAGAATGATTCAATTATGTGAATTTACAACACTCACGAGGCTTGGTTGAAACGCATATATTTCGGGGACGCATTAAATATGTGCACGATCCAACTCAAGTGATGTATTGAATTCAAATAAGATGAAAGGATTGATCGGATGAGTTATCGTATGTTGATTGAACAAATCGAAATTGTTGGACCAAATTTTGAGCATAGAGGAAAGTTAGTAATTAAAGATGAATTCATGTCTTGATGAAATCAAACGAGTTCTTGAGGATTGAATGAAAGTAAAATTATACTTGGTCGGATTTGAAACGATATTATTGTGATTAAGATTGTATTCGAAAGAGTGTAGTCGAGTTGTGCAAGATAAAAGATGCGAATTTTGATGGATTGTCCAAAGGGTTTATAAAATTTTGGGAAGACAGAACGTAGACGATACGAGCGGTAACTTCGAAAGATAGTAAAATTGGTTAGCAAAAATTGAGTATTAATATGGTTGATTTTAATCGAGGCATTTGATGTAGTCATGTTTGAAAATCGGTTGGAAAATTGACGTAAGGACTTAGAAATATTTAGTTGGACTTGATTTAAGGATAACACTGGATTTTGACTAAAAGATTTTGAGTGATCGACTTGGTTATGTGTTTCGGAATGATGGGAGATATCGCTCGGACGGGTATGCCCTAGAGTTAAGTTGTCCGAGTATGCGGTGAGTATAAGTTACCCTAAGTTTTGAAGTGTAGCAACTCGAAACGCATTGTGAATAGAGACATGACTTGATGATTATGTGATGAAATAGTTAGCTTGTCTAAAATGACTTAGTGTTCGACGAAATTGACTAAGGCGCGGAACGCGACTCTGATTGATGAAACGAATAGGAAGTGTCTGAAATATCCTTAATATTGCCAGGTGAATGCAAGTTAAGTATAAGCGATAAGTTGATGAGTGTATACTCAGTAAGTTTCGAAGACGAAACTTTTTCTGAGTACTGTATATTGTAGTGACCCGCTCCGCTCAGGTCAACCGGAGGAATCAAAACAAAACGGCGTTTGGACTTAGTTATGCAACGGCTTGCTCGAAGTCCCGCTCGGTCGAGACAATTTCTTGTTCAGGTGGGTGGCTTCGGTGAACTTGTCTCTGCTTGACCTTCACACTAATAAACTGGATGTTTTGAATGCACTGAGTAGGTTTGCTAATAAAAGAGACGTACCCACATAGCTAATGGAATAATCTCACTCTGAGTCGGATTGCATAGAGCATGGAAAATATAGAAAGTTAAATGCTTAGATAAAAATGTCACGCTGGATTTTCAAATTGGCACTTGATCTTTCGATCACGCTACTTGGGCAAAAGTAGCGGTCTGATGTTGACACAAAGACTATCAATTTGCTTGACATGGTAGGCACAACCTTCTGATTTCATTGCCACGCTTCTACAGTTTCAAAGGCTTGTTATATCGAGTATGACTTAATTGATGGCACGACACGGAACACGATTGGTTCAAGTTGAATATGCAGGAGGATAACGAGTAGTCATTCCTAAGTTGAGTCAAAGGTATGATAACATGAATGGAAAGTTGTCAGAACTGTAGCACGCCCAAGGCTCCCTGAAATAATGGAAATACGTCGAGGCAAATAATGGAAATACGTCGAGGCAATCCCTGAAACAATGAGAGCTCGCCGAAGTAGATTCTGAAACAATGGGTGCTGCGAAAAGGAAAGAAAAGTATGAAAACACTGTGAATGAATAATGACTTTGTAGAACGGTAAGTTGAATTGAGTCTTGTATGGTCATTAGACAACTTGTGCACAAGGAACGGCTCCCCGAACGGTAATCCGGAGACGGTGCCGACTTCGGCATGGGAGGAGCAAAAGAAAATAGCAGTGTTGGCATACAACACTCAGATGGGTTATTCGAAAACTTTCAGCGGGCTCGCTACCTACGCTGAAATGGTCGTCGTCTAAGCTTGGCTATTGTCCATGATAGCTTGTGACGCTAGTGACCTCTTACATATAGATGAGTCGGCATAATAGCGACGATTCGCATGCGTACCTTAGATTGAGTCAAGAAGTATATGCACGGTACAAATGAGTCAAAAAATGTGCACACAGTATGCAACACACGTTTGAGCCTAATATTTGGCTATAACAGAAACACGCAATTTGGTACAATACGTAAGTCGTGAATTAAGTCGTTGACACTAAGTTCACGAGTTTATAATTAAGCCATTTCCGGAGACGAAATGGGACAAAAGGTCGTAGGACAAGTATTGAGTAAAGATACACTATGTTGCGAGGCACGGCCTCGATGATGATACACGAATGGATCTTATTGCACGACCACGGCGTCGGCACAAATGGGTTTTGTAGCACGATTACAAGGTCTTGAAGCACGACCATGATATTTCAACACGAATAGACTTATATTATGCAATGAACTGATCCTAAGACAATCAAGATTGTCCACTAAATGAACATGTTGGTTTTTGTATGGGTGGGCCAGGAGCTCACTCACCAGTACGGTTGTGTACTGACATCCTACCAGTTTTCATGTGCGGGTTCAGGTGTCAACATGCTCGGTGCAGAGCTCACTTGGACGCGCTGAGGCATAGAGATCCTTAGTGTTTCGAGACGTGCGACCGCATTAAAGTCTTCGCATATATGGACATCGACTTCTGAAGCATCCGCAAGTTGTAAGCCCTGGGACATGCTTTACTGTATTGAGAGATGAGAGAGAGCAGAGTGACTTGTAATTAGAGAGAAAGTGAGCATGAGTGATTGTAATCTTGGCTTCGTGCCTTTGTAATCTTAGTTTCATTATAAATAAAGAGTATCCTTATGTACATGTCTTTTGTTATTCAATGCTTCTGCTTTGGGACTTCTGTGCGACGATTCCGTCGCAAACTGCTGTAATCGGTCGTTATGGAACCCGTCTTAAGCGAGCACATCTTAGACTTGCGCAGCATCACGCCCTAGCAAAGACGATCGGTTCTACGGAACCGGGGCGTGACAGCGCCTAGGCGGTAGGTGGTCTCTCTCTGCACCGCTTTTGCGACAAGCGGTGGAGTAGGCTGCCAACCGAGATTTGGCGATGTAGGCGGATGTAAGCGGCCTAGGCGGAGCAATACTGTTGTAATTGAGTGATTTTATTGATTGAGTCTCGTAGACTTTATATAGCCTTTACATGATAGAATATCCAATGAAATATCCTGTGGCATATTCTGGCATCCCAAATATGTCCTCAGGATATTCTCATACTAAATATAACATATTCCCATACTAAATATACCAACACCAAATATGTCCTCAGGATATTCCCATACTAAATATAACATATTCCCATACTAAATATACCAACACTCCCCCTCAAGATGGGCGAAAGATATTCACTAAGCCCATCTTGTCACATCCTCTGATCATGCTCACAGAGCTAAGTCCTTTGGTCAGTTCGTCTGCTACCTGATGCTTTGTTGGAACGTGGCCTAGCTCCAGTAGTCCACTAACCAACTTTTCTTTGATGAAGAACCTATCGATCTCGATGTGTTTGGTCCTGTCATGCTGTACTGGATTGTTGGCAATACTAATAGCTGACTGGTTATCGCACCACAGCTTCATCTTGGCTCCTTGATCCAGCTTCAGCTCTACCAGCATATTCTTCAACCAAAGCAGCTCTGCAACTCCCAAGGCCATAGCTCTGTACTCCGCTTCAGCTGTCGATCTAGCTACCACTGACTGCTTCTTACTCCTCCAAGAGACCAAGTTGCCTCCTAACAAGACGCAGTATCCCGAGGTAGATCTCCTGTCATCAGCACAACTAGCCCAGTCAGAATCACAGTAGCCCTCGATGTCCATGTGATTATTCTTCCTGAACATTAGTCCCTTCCTGGGGGCACCCTTCAAGTATCTAAGAATCTGTTATATTGCATTCATATGACCCTTTCGATGGTCATGCATGTAGCGGCTCACCACACTAACTGCAAAGCATATATCTGGACGTGTATGGCTCAAATAGATCAGCTTGCCCACCAATCTCTGATATCTATCCCGGTCAACTGGTTCTCCGGCTTCAGCATCCAGCTTGAACTTCTGGTCTATCGGTGTCGTAGCTGGTTTGCATCCCATCATCCATGATTCCGTGAGCAGGTCTAGTGCGTACTTCCTCTGAGAAAGAACAATTCCTTCTGTATCTCGAGCAATCTCAATCCCAAGGAAGTATCGAAGAGGGCCAAGATCCTTCACCTCGAACTCCTTGCCAAGCTTTCCCTTGAGTTGGGCGATCTCCTGCTCGTCATCGCCTGTGTTAATCATATCATCCACATACACCGCAAGCATGATGATGTGGCCTCCACTTCGTCTGAAGAACACAGTATGATCAGCATTAATCTGCTGATATTCCATCCCTATCATTGCTCTCCTGAACATGTCAAACCACGCTCGAGGAGACTGCTTCAGTCCATAGAGGGACTTCTTCAGCCTGCAGACCTTGCCTTCTGTCTGATTGGTGCCGAATCCTGGTGGTATCTCCATGTACACCTCCTCCACTAGATCCCCATGAAGAAATGCATTATTCACATCCAGTTGGTGTAGCTTTCATCCTCCATTGGCTGCCAGAGAGATCAAGGTCCTGACAGTACTCATCTTCGCCACTGGTGCAAACGTCTCGTCATAGTCGATGTCGTACGTCTGACTGTATCCTTTTGCCACCAGTCGAGCTTTGTAGTGCTCAACCTGTCCATTTGGGTTCTGCTTCACAGTGAAAACCCACTTGCATCCGACTGCTCTCTTCCCTTCTGGCAGTCTCACCAGCTCCCAAGTTCGATTCTTCTCCAGAGCTCCCAACTCCTCATGCATCGCTGCTTTCCACTTTGGATCGTTCTTAGCTACCTGCCAATTGTTAGGTACAGTAACACTATCCAATGATGCAATAAAAGCTCCATGAGAAAAAGAGATATGATCATACGAGACAAATTTAGCAAGGTCCCAACCATATCTATCAGAAGGTTTTCCCGCATTGCTGCGAGTGGACCTCCATACTTATGATGGTTGGGGAGAAGAAGGATATCACCTGAAGGGGAAGGTGGTGGTGTAGGTGTGTCACGCCCCAGAACCAGAATACCGGAAAGCGGGGGCAGACATAGCCAGCTACGCAATCCCAAAGTACGTTAATACTCTGAAATCACGTATAAGCTGTCAAGACATGGGGGTTACTCTACAAGCCATCAGTCAATCCTATGGTTTAACAATTCTAGGTATCTCAATCACAGGCAATTATACAAGAGCACGATCATCATACATACAATAGTAAGGCGTCCCGAACCATATATACATGACTGATCATGAAGCCAGTACCACAGAACCGATGACTAGCTGGAGTATTAGTCGTACATGATAAGGACTAGCTATAGTCTAGAACACACATATCATGTTTATGCCCGTAGGCCACAATATCAAAGAAAATACCAAAACACGAGCTAAACACGTGCTCGGGGCTAAACGTTACAAGAGGAGAATTTACATATCAGTGGGAGGATGAAGAAGAAACCCACTGAGGCACTCTGGTGCTTCGGCTGGTCACCGTCGAGTAGATGGTGCGGTAGATCCTTCGGGCTCTTCTATCAGAACCTGGCCATGCAAAACCAGTAGGGTCAGACCCCAAATAGCAAGTACCACAAAGGAGGCCGAACTATGAACTTAAAACCAGCAATCGTAGGCAATCAACGGGGAGAGAAAGCAATAAGTAAAGGAGGATCGAGATTCGTGCAGTACCAATGCACTTATCCCGAACATAGGAAGACAGTAAGTAATTCATCATTTGACATAAAGTAAACTGGAGAACATGTTAAATAAATAGATCTAGGCAATATACGAAGAGAGGACGAAGGTACTGTTCCGGAAGCCAGGTTGCAACCCTTAAACTAAACAAGGACCGGGATCGTAACCCTTCGCCTGAACAGGTCTTGGTCTCTGATCATTTATTGCTAGAGGTGACAATCATTAAGTGACAATGAGAGAGTGACAATACAGAGTACAATACATTAGAGTGACAATCATTGCCACCATTATCCTGGAACAATTAGGAACTGGATCTAGACAAGACTTAGACTGGGAAGGTGATATACGATGAGATAACCATGGGACAATTCAGATAACCAGGTTACAACCCGTAAACCAAACAAGGACCGGGGTTGTAACCCTTCGTCTGAACAGAACTTGGTTTCTCCCACCATTTATCGGCAAGATAAAATAAGAAATTAGGACATGTAACAATCATGTACAAGATCGAGACAAGACTAGACAGATCATTCCTCATTCAACATTCACGGCCAAGCAATAAGTACGGCTTGATACTTTAACTAACTAGGGTTATCACAAGCCTAGTTACTAACAATATGCAATGAGATGTTCCACAGCCACAAGCCTTGCAGACCATCCAGGTTATCCAGGCGACTATGTTGTGAAAAGCGCGCTTAAGCGACGCTTAAGCGGCGCTTAAGCGAAAACTGGAACTTGGGCGCCTCGCTTAGGGAAATCTCGTCCCAGAAAAGCGATCGTCGCTTAGGCGCGCTTAGGCGTCGCCTAGTATTAGGCGCTGGAAAAAGCGTGGTTCAAAAAAAAACGAAAAAAAACTGACCCTAAAAAATAGGAACTTTGGAGAGTTTAGCTTTTATGTTTGATAGTATTTTGATGACTACGTAGTATGTATGCATTGTGTGGCTTGTAGACTATTTTGACCATGGTATTTTGATGACTTCGCATTTTGATTCTAGTATTTATATTGTTACTTTGTTTGATTGATAATTGGTATTGTTATTCATGCATATACTAGTAGTATTGTATGAAAAAATATTAAAATTTATGTGTATATAGAGTATTTTACATGTACGAAGCTCCATGGGTAAAAATGGGTGAAGTGCTAACTAAGCATCGCTTAAGCACCGCTTAGGCGCGCTTAAGCGAGGCGCCAGCTTCGCCGCCTCGTCTCGCCTCACGCTTAATATAACATAGCCAGGCGAATATTAGTACAATAAGGGTGCAACACATGACAGTGTGCTGGAAGTGTGCCCTACTCGTCGGCAGGCTACAAATCCACAAGCGCGCCCAGGTAATGGGATTGCTTGTAGCTGGGAAATCTCTTCATGACTACTGGATTATTCTAGTTGTTAACCTTAGTCGATTTCAGTGGGTACCCCTAACCGTAGCACTCAGAGGTCCCCGTCCTAGACATGATGCAAGACAAGACGGGTTCATTTGTACAAGCACAATCACCCACGGTGTCCAGACCATTCAATTTGTCATGTCAGGTTAGCCGTCGCAACAGCATTTCGAGAAATATCATGTCAGGTTTATCTTGTCAGCAGTGCGCCACGGCGAGCCATTATCATGTCATGTTACTTGTTTCTGGTTGCTGTTTACAGGTTATGGTGCACCATGACAGGTCACCATCGTGTCAAGCAATTTTATTCATTAAAGAACTAGCAAGCTATTAAGTGGGGTCGTCGCAATTTAGACCAAGGTAGAAAAGGCACAATAGCAGTCAGAAACTCCATGAAAGAAACTTGCATAAAATAATTAAAAATCATATTCTTGGAGGCAAGGAAAAGATCTAAAATTTTCATGTTAGGAGTGGGAAGAAATTCGGACCACAAATCAAGCAAATAAAATATAAAACAATCAAGTGGACCCCATGCGGCCCAAAAGTGGGAGAACATACATGCGGCCAAAGAGAGTGGGAGGCCACCCATGCGGCCAGCCAAAGCTTATGCGGCCAGAAAATAACTGAAGGGACCATGCGGCCAAGAATGGGCAGGAGGCCACGCGGCCAACATTAAATGCCAGCAAGAAATATTCATGCAATCAGAAAAGACAAAGAGAGTGGGACCCGCAATAAATGCAAGCATCCACTCAAGCAAAAGAAAAGGGCACGTGGCCACTCAAGTACAGAGGCCATGTGGGTCCCAACAAATATTGTAGCAAGGAAAGGTTCACGTGAACCCTTTAATTAATGGTTCACGTGGCCGAACAATGATTACATTATATTATAATAAGCCACGCAAGTGGAAGGGGCCATGTGGCCAAAATATTATAAAAGCATGTTGAATAAAAAGACCAAAATATACTTGGCCATACGGCCAGGATTGGTTATTCCCATGCGGCTAAGATATTAGGAGCTAGTATACATATGCGGCCAAGTGTTGCAAATGGACATTAACATTATTAATGTCTCTACTGCATGCAAAAGCAAAGGCATGCAACTTTAATATATAACAATGCAACCACTTTAGTTCATGCGGCCAGGATTGCAACTTAATATACACAAAATGCTTGCAACCACTTTATACATAAACATGTAAGCCTATATGCTGATGCATGCATTGCATGCAAATCAATTATTAATGCACGTATGTTAATTACTAATGCATGCAATGCATGCTTTAATGGCTAATGCATGCAAGCCTATATTAAATACGTACAAGGCTAGTAAATTATTTCTAAGGCATGCAAATAATATTGCTGACACAAGCAAATGCATGCGGCCCATGTTCCCAACAAGCCATATGCGGCTAGGAATGTTGCAAATAAATTCTATGCATGCAAATGCATGCAATTAATTCGGCAAACCATGATTGTTAAGGCCATGCGGCTCAAGCAATTAATTGGGCCATGCAAGCTAATTTCTTATGCGACCAAGGCAGTTCAATCTGCCATATGCGGCCAGCAACTGTTGCTAAGGCCAAGTAATAATTTAATGCTAATGGCAATTATTTAATGCATGTGAAATATTTAATGCATGCATGCAAGCAATTTAATGCTTGCAAGGCCATGCGGCCAAGAAAATATTTAATTCAATTAAATGGCCATGTGGCTGGGAAAAACTCTTGCCGCATGAAATAGTCATGCGGTCAAGTACTGTTCTTCTCCAAATTTCCGAGAAAAAAAACACCATGAAGCCATGCTTCCAAGCTCCATAATTCCATCATCCAGAGTCCAAATCCGAACTTCCATAGGTCAAAATGGGGTACAACGAAATTCTCTACAACATGGAACCATCAGTTGACAAAAACATGCAAATTTGACAGATCAAAACTCATGAAAACCGAAAATACCATAAAGCTAGATCTACAACAATCCACTCGGTAAAACCGAAAACTCCAAGTTCTAAAGATGCTTAGAATCATGCAAGGAAGAAGATGGAACAAACAGAAATAAATTTGTTCAAGGTTCGACAAGGTGTACTTGCCTCTCTCTCTAATGGCTAGGGTTTGGTGGAAAATAAATGAATGAGGGTGAATGAGGAGGGAGAGAGAAAAAGTGGCTTATATAACAAGCTCAAGTGATCTCCACCGTTCATTCCTCTCCACTCAATCTAAACCATACACCTCATCTCGTAAAGAACCAAACTAAACCAAACCAAGTCAAAGTGGAACCGAACCAAATAAAACCAAATCCAAGTTAAACCAAGTCATGAAATCCTACACTTAGGAAATTTTTAAAATATCACGCAAATCGATAAATACGAAATACGGCTCAAATAAACACGTATCCGTATAAAATACTGATACAGTGAGACGGGTCTCACAACTCTCCACACCTTAGAAAAATTTCGTCCTCGGAATTTCCTGAGGCTAGTCGAGAAAGATAACAAAACAAAAGCTCCAGGAAACTCAACAATCTTAATAAATCAAGCACGGCATATAAATAAAGCAAAACAATCAGTAATGTAAATAAATGCGTAAGCGGTAAATAAATGCACAAGATCAAATATAATCATGATCAAGAAGGGCTGGAGGCATATGGATCAATATGTCTCCTGAGACAGTTGCGTAGAAACCAACGTCCTTGCTGGCCTAAGCTGATTCCCAAAATGGATAAAAGTCAAGCCTCAAGGTAAGTCGGTACCAATGACTTAGTTCAAGACATGACTCTACCCAGGACGTGTCATCGTAGTTGAAACAGATGCTTGAACTTTATCACCTGTCTCAAGATACGAAGACAGAAGCGACTGGTTGATCAAGATGGACTGACATCTCTGCCTGCATGCTGAGACTGATCCTCCATAACTGGTCTGGCTGAAGAATGCTGAGCTTCCCTCGGCAAAACACGAACAAGATAATCAGAAGGATCAAGAACAGTGCCCTTGAAAGATGAAGGACACAAGATCAAATCATAGGAACAGGAATGATCAACGATCAAAACAGATATCAAGTCAAGTATCAGAGGTAGAGAATAATCCGAAGGAGATCAATAAGGATAATCGTGATTGAGATATCTAAACATGGTAACCCCCACAAATCTGAAAATCGAGACCTGCATGGGCCACCACTAAAACCATGTCACGCCCCAGAACCAGAATACCGGAGAGCGGGGGCAGACATAGCCAGCTACGCAATCCCAAATTACGTTAATACTCTGAAATCACGTATAAGCTGTCAAGACATGGGGGTTACTCTACAAGCCATCAGTCAATCCTATGGTTTAACAATCCTAGGTATCTCAATCACAGGCAATTATACAAGAGCAAAGAGCATGATCATCATACATACAATAGTAAAGCGTCCCGAACCATATATACATGACTGATCATGAAGCCAGTACCACAGAACCGATGACTAGCTGGAGTATTAGTCGTATATGATAAGGACTAGCTATAGTCTAGAATACACATACCATGTTTATGCCCGTAGGCCACAATATCAAAGAAAATACCAAAACACGAGCTAAATACGTGCTCGGGCTAAACGTTACAAGAGGAGAATTTACATATCAGTGGGGGGATGAAGAAGAAACCCACTGAGGCACTCTGGTGCTTCGGCTGGTCACCGTCGAGTAGATGGTGCGGTAGATCCTTCGGGCTCTTCTATCAGAACCTGGCCATGCAAAACCAGTGGGGTCAGACCCCAAATAGCAAGTACCACAAAGGAGGCCGAACTATGAACTTAAAACTAGCAATCGTAGGCAATCAACGGGGAGAGAAAGCAATAAGTAAAGGAGGATCGAGATTCGTGCAGTACCAATGCACTTATCCCGAACATAGGAAGACAGTAAGTAATTCATCATTTGACATAAAGTAAACTGGAGAACATGTTAAATAAATAGAGCTAGGCAATATACGAAGAGAGGACGAAGGTACTGTTCCGAAAGCCAGGTTGCAACCCTTAAACTAAACAAGGACCGGGATTGTAACCCTTCGCCTGAACAAGTCTTGGTCTCTGATCATTTATTGCTAGAGGTGACAATCATTAAGTGACAGTGAGAGAGTGACAATACAGAGTACAATACATTAGAGTGACAATCATTGCCACCATTATCCTGGAACAATTAGGAACTGGATCTAGACAAGACTTAGACTGGGAAGGTGATATACGATGAGATAACCATGGGACTATTCAGATAACCAGGTTACAACCCGTAAACCAAACAAGGACCGGGGTTGTAACCCTTCGTCTGAACAGAACTTGGTTTCTCCCACTATTTATCGGCAAGATAAAATAAGAAATCAGGACATGTAACAATCATGTACAAGATCGAGACAAGACTAGACAGATCATTCCCCATTCAACATTCACGGCCAAACAATAAGTACGGCTTGATACTTTAACTAACTAGGGTTATCACAAGCCTAGTTACTAACAATATGCAATGAGATGTTCCACAGCCACAAGCCCTGCAGACCATCCAGGTTATCCAGGCGAATATTAGTACAATAAGGGTGCAACACATGACAGTGTGCTGGAAGTGTGCCCTACTCGTCGGCAGGCTACAAATCCACAAGCGCGCCCAGGTAACGGGATTGCCTGTAGCTGGAAAATCTCTTCATGACTACTGGATTATTCTAGTTGTTAACCTTAGTCGATTTCAGTGGGTACCCCTGACCGTGGTTCTCAGGGGTCCCCGTCCTAGACATGATGCAAGGCAAGACGGGTTCATTTGTACAAGCACAATCGCCCACGGTGTCCAGGCCATTCAATTTGTCATGTCAGGTTAGCCGTCGCAACAGCATTTCGAGAAATATCATGTCAGGTTTATCTTGTCAGCAGTGCGCCACGGCGGGCAATTATCATGTCATGTTACTTGTTTCTGGTTGCTGGTTACAGGTTAGAGTGCACCATAACAGGTCACCATCGTGTCAAGCAATTTTATTCATTAAAGAACTAGCAAGCTATTAAGTGGGGTCGTCGCAATTTAGACCAAGGTAGAAAAGGCACAATAGCAGTCAGAAACTCCATGAAAGAAACTTGCATAAAATAATTAAAAATCATATTCTTGGAGGCAAGGAAAAGATCTAAAATTTTCATGTTGGGAGTGGGAAGAAATTCGGACCACAAATCAAGCAAATAAAATATAAAACAATCAAGTGGACCCCATGCGGCCCAAAAGTGGGAGAACATACATGCGGCCAAAGAGAGTGGGAGGCCACCCATGCGGCCAGCCAAAGCTTATGCGGCCAGAAAATAACTGAAGGGGCCATACGGCCAAGAATGGGTGGGAGGCCATGCGGCCAACATTAAATGCCAGCAAGAAATATTCATGCAATCAGAAAAGACAAAGAGAGTGGGACCCGCAATAAATGCAAGCATGCACTCAAGCAAAAAAAAAGGCACATGGCCACTCAAGTACAGAGGCCATGTGGGTCCCAACAAATATTGCAGCAAGGAAAGGTTCACGTGAACCCTTTAATTAATGGTTCACGTGGCCGAACAATGATTACATTATATTATAATAAGCCATGCAAGTGGAAGGGGCCATGTGGCCAAAATATTATAAAAGCATATTGAATAAAAAGGCCAAAATATACTTGGCCATGCGGCCAGGATTGGTTATTCCCATGCGGCTAAGATATTAGGAGCTAGTATACATATGCGGCCAAGTGTTGCAAATGGACATTAACATTATTAATGTCTCTACTGCATGCAAAAGCAAAGGCATGCAACTTTAATATATAACAATGCAACCACTTTAGTCCATGCGGCCAGGATTGCAACTTAATATACATAAAATGCTTGCAACCACTTTATACATAAACATGTAAGCCTATATGCTGATGCATGCATTGCATGCAAATCAATTATTAATGCACGTATGTTAATTACTAATGCATGCAATGCATGCTTTAATGGCTAATGCATGCAAGCCTATATTAAATACGTACAAGGCTAGTAAATTATTTCTAAGGCATGCAAATAATATTGCTGACACAAGCAAATGCATGCGGCCCATGTTTCCAGCAAGCCATATGCGGCTAGGAATGTTGCAAATAAATTCTATGCATGCAAATGCATGCAATTAATTCGGCCAACCATGATTGTTAAGGCCATGCGGCTCAAGCAATTAATTGGACCATACAAGCTAATTTCTTATGCGACCAAGGCAGTTCAATCTGCCATATGCGGCCAGCAACTGTTGCTAAGGCCAAGTAATAATTTAATGCTAATGGCAATTATTTAATGCACGCGAAATATTTAATGCATGCATGCAAGCAATTTAATGCTTGCAAGGCCATGCGGCCAAGAAAATATTTAATTCAATTAAATGGCCATGCGGCTGGGAAAAACTCTTGCCGCATGAAATAGTCATGCGGTCAAGTACTGTTCTTCTCCAAATTTCCGAGAAGAAAAACACCATGAAGCCATGCTTCCAAGCTCCATAATTCTATCATCCAGAGTCCAAATCCGAACTTCCATAGGTCAAAATGGGGTAGAACGAAATTCTCTACAACATGGAACCATCAGTTGACAAAAACATGCAAGTTTGACAGACCAAACCCCATGAAAACTGAAAATACCATAAAGCTAGATCTACAACAATCCACTCGGTAAAACCGAAAACTCCAAGTTCTAAAGATGCTTAGAATCATGCAAGGAAGAAGATGGAACAAACAGAAATAAATTTGTTCAAGGTTCGACAAGGTGGACTTGCCTCTCTCTCTAATGGCTAGGGTTTGGTGGAAAATAAATGAATGAGGGTGAATGAGGAGGGAGAGAGAAAAAGTGGCTTATATAACAAGCTCAAGTGATCTCCACCATTCATTTTTCTCCACTCAATCTAAACCATACACCTCATCTCATAAAGAACCAAACCAAGTCAAAGTGGAACCGAACCAAATAAAACCAAATCCAAGTTAAACCAAGTCATGAAATCCTACACTTAGGAAATTTTTAAAATATCACGCAAATCGATAAATACAAAATACGGCTCAAATAAACACGTATCCGTATAAAATACCGATATAGTGAGACGGGTCTCACAAGGTGTCTCAGGAGTCAAGACGGGCACAGGCAAGGGACTTAGCACTGGCACTGTAGGAAATGGTCCTGCAAGTTGGTTCTCTCGCCTGTTGTAGGTAAGTATCTCCTCCTGAGCTGTGGGCCTAACACCTCTTATTTCCTTCCCCTGTCCCTTTTCACCTTCCTGTACCCTATTTGTTCCTCCAAGCCATACTCCGAGATCAGTCGAAATGCTTCCCAACAACTCCCCCTCTCGCCTCATACTTGCAGTATCAGGCGAGATATTTGGATTTCCCTCCTGACTGTAGTATGGCTCATGTTCTCTGAAGTGAACATCCATACTTACAAATTTCCGTTTTTCCACTGGACTCCAACATACGTAGCCCTTCTGAGTTCCCGAGTAGCCCACAAAAATACACTTGATTTGTAATGCTTGTGGTTCGTATTACGTATTTTGGAATACGTGTACGTATTTTATCTTGTATTGCATGTCTCCTTGCTTGGTTTATTGGATATTTCATTGCTTGGTTCATCTTGGTTTGGTTTGGCTTGGTTCGGTTGGGTTGCTTTGGTTCATCATGGACCAAGGAAAAACCCACCTACCTACCACCACCTTCATTTATATCCCACCAAACATTTCTCTCCTTATTAACTCTTCTTCTTCCCTACCATTACTTCTCCACCAACCTGAGAGAGAGAAGTTGTAGGCAAGTGCATCTTGCTTCATGGAGGAAGTCCATTTTTATTGTTCCATTGTCTTTCTCATGTGTTTCTAACCCACTTTAGTACTTAGCATTTTTCATTTCCGTGGTTAATTTCTTGTAGATCTAGTTTTGTGGTATTTTCGATTTTCATGAGTTTTGATCTATCAAACCTGCATATTTTTGCTATTTGATGGTTCCATGATGTAGAGAATTCTATTTTGTCCAAATTTGACCTACGGGAGTCTGGATTTGGGTTCCTATTGTTGTTTGGTGGAGCATGAAGGCCATGGTATTTTTCAGGGACATGTTCTCTGTGGGAGCCATTAATTGCACTTTGGCCGCATGGCTATTTAATTGAATATTTAATTAAGTTGGCCGCATAGGCTCAATGCATTAGCTGGCTACGTGCAAGTGTTTATTTGCTGGGCCGCATGAGCATTTATTAATGTGGCCGCATGGCCTTTTTATTTAATTGCATGCCTTTAGCATTTATTAGCATGTCCAATCAAATGTTGGCCGCATGGAAACATTTCCTGGCCGCATATGGCCATTGGCCATTTCCTAGCCGCATATGCTCATCCTCCATTTAAAAGCTTAGCCGCATATGGCTATTAATATAATGTTTGGCCGCATGGCCTATGCAAGCAGTAGCTTGCATGTCTATATATTTTGGCCGCATGCATTAGCATTTGCAAGCATCAGCAAATGCTTAAGTGCTTGCATGCATATGCATTAGTTAGCTTGCATGCATTAATTATTAGCTTGCATGCTTTAAATAGCTTTGCATGCATTGCTTGCATGCAACATATTGGCCGCATACATATGCTGAGCCGCATGGATTATTGGTTTGGCCGCATGTAATGATGCATTGCTTGCATAAAGCATAGTTTTAGCCGCATGCAATTCATTAGCAATTTATTTTTGCATGGCCAAATACTTGTAGCCGCATGCAAATATTAGTATATTAGCTTGGCCGCATGGAATATTTGCTTAGCCGCATATGCACTGTTGCATGGCAACATGTTTGGCCGCATATGGTCAATGTCATGCTGGCCGCGTAGGCCAATCTAATTTTGGCCGCATAGGCCAATCCATTTTGGCCGCATATGGCCTTCAGTCTAATCTTGGCCGCATGGTCATTAATAATTGTTGTTGGCCGCATGGCCAGTTGATTGTGGCCGCATGGCCACTATTTAATTGCATAGCCGCATGGCCCTTTAATTAAGCTGCTTGCATGCAACTTGCCTGAGCCGCATGGCCATTAATTTTTCCTGAGCCGCATGAGTCCTCCACAGCCCTTGTCCCTGCTAATATTTAATTATGTATGCTTGTGCCACATTAATATTTGATATGTTCCCTGACATAATGGTGACCCGTTGTGGTGCACTTTTGACAAATGACATGACATGATAGTGGCCCGACGTGGCGCACTCCTGACAAATAAACTTGACATAATAAACTTGACTTGATAAGTGGCCCGACGTGGCACATGACATGATATATATTTTGAAGGCTGTTGCGACGGCTAGCATGTCATGACAAGATTGAATGGCCTGGACACCGTGGATGAATGTGTTCGTACAATTGAACCGGTAATGTTTGCATCATGTCTAGGATAAGGATCCCTGAGTACCACGGTCAGGGGTACCTACTATAAATGGCTAAGGCTAATAACTAGAATAATTCAGTAGTCATGAGAGATTTTCCCAGTTACAGGCGATCCCGTTATCCCGGCCACCATTGTTGGACTTGTAGCCTGCCGTCGAGTAGGGCACATTTCCAGCCCACTGTCATGTGGGGCACTTCATGAAACAAGTTCTATGCACACTGTCATGTGTTGCACACCAAGCCACCTAACAATTCTTGATAACTGCTTAATGAATCCAAGTCGCCTGGATAACCTGGATTAGCTGCAGGACTTGTGGCTGGAGGAACATCTCATTGCATATTGCTAGTAACTATGGCTTGTGATAACCCTAGTTAGTTAAAGTATCAAGCCGTACTCCTTGCTTGGCCGTGAAATGTTTGATGGAGTTCAATCAGTCTAGTCTTGTCCTGATCCTGTGCCAGATTGCTACATGACCAGATTGCTTGTGTTTACCTTAACGATAAATGGTGAGAAACCAAGTTCCGTTCAGATGAAGGGTTACAACCCCGGTCCTTGTTTGGTTTACGGGTTGTAACCTGGTTATCTGAATAGTCCCATGGTTACCTCATCGTATATCATCCTGTCATGCTTTTCCATATGTCCTGTCTTTTATTATGTATTTATATTCTTGTGCTAATTGCTGGTTTTAGTTCCTAAGTGAAGCCTCCTTTGTGGCACTTGCTCTTTCTGGGATCTGTCCCAGCTGGTTTTGTATGGCCAGATACCGGAGCAGCTTCCGAGGATCTACCGACTTTCCAGCCAGATGGTGACCACTAGACGGAACCCTGGAAACGAGTGGGTTTATTCTGGCTCCCACTCTATTGTAAAAATATTCTTTTGAGGCGTTTAGCCGGCGAGCACGTGTTAGCTCGTATTGCACTTTTATTTACTGTCTGCCTACGGGCTGTAACATGATTGACAGATCCTAGGGTTGATCATGTATGACTAAACTCTTGCTAGTCCTCACATTTTGTAACGACTAGCTTCATGATCAGCTGAATATGTAATGTTTGGGACGCCTTACTATTGTATATTTGGTGATCTTACATCTTGTAACATTTACTTACTTGCTTGTGATTGAGATACTAGGCTTGTTCATGACCTTAAGAGACTGATGGCATGTAGTTAAACCCTTATATATCTAGACAGCCGTGACCGTATGGTGAGATGGATTCCATTTCATTATATGTAGCTAGCTATGTATGCCCCCGCTCTCCAGTATTCTGGTTCTAGGACGTTACATGATTGCTCGAGGATCAAGCTTTCCTACCGACGGTCTGTTGTCCTTTACGAAGCATACACAGCCAAACACCTTTAGTGGGAGCATCCCACTATTATTTCCATGCAGCATCTCGCATGGAGACCTCCATCCCAACACCTTCGAAGGCATCCTGTTGATCAGTTGAGCTGTTGTCAACACTGCATATCCCCATAGACTCTGTGGGACATTCATGTCTATCATAATACATCTCGCCACTTCCAGGAGGTGTCTGTTCTTCCTTTCCGCTACTCCGTTCTGTGCTGGTGTACATGCACAGGTGGTCAGATGTCGTATCCCTTGGACAGACAAGTATTCCGCAAGTGTCTTGTTGGTGTACTCCGTTCTATTGTCAGACCTCGGTACCTTCACCACTGCATTGTACTGAGTCTGGACATATTTGTAAAAGTCCCGAAAACAGGAGGGGACCTCACTCTTATTTTTTATCAAATACAGCAAAGTAGTATGAGAAAAACAATCTATGAAGGTAACAAAATATTTGTAACCATTCATAGGTGTAGTACAAGGCCCCCAGACATCAGAGTGTACCACATCAAAAACGGACGAGCTCCTATGACCGCTACTCACATATGAAGTCCTAGTAAGTTTGCCTAACTCACAAGCATCACAAACTAGTTTCTTTTTATTAACATCTTCATAAATTGCAGGATATAATTTGCTTAAAATACCAAATGAAGAGTGTCCCAACCTCCTGTGGTGGAGTCGCAATGTATCTTTCGCACTCATCTTCTTCAGTCCTCCCATCCCTGCCTTTTCTGCCATAGATACTAATACTGAATCCAGCCCTTCTCGATCCAGGTACCACAGTCCATTATGCCAAGTGCCAGTCCCAAGTCTTCGTCCCGTCTTTTTCTCCTGAAAGATCACCTTAGGAATATCAAAGCAGACAGTGCATTTTAATTGGAGGATTATAGAACTAATGGACAAAAGACTGACTGGAAAAGGAGCATGCAAAACATTGGATAATTTTACTGAACCTGTACAATCGACAATACCCTTACCGACCACTGGCTGGAAAGTACCATCAGCTGTTTGAATGTTGTCCGCTGATGCTAGGTGAGTGTAGGAAGAAAACTCACTAGCATTCCCTGTCACGTGCCGAGACGCACCCGAATCGATAATCCAATCCGACGATCTGAGGGAAGACAGATGCAAGGGCGAGCGAGTCGTCAGTGCCTTTCGTCGACGGATGAGCATACATGGCAGCGTTGTCTCTGGCGAAGAATGAGGTGGACGTCTCCCCGGTCCCACTCCTCATGTCTCTATCGCTCGACGCTCTCTGCCTCCTCCTGAGTACTTCCAACATGTCCTGCAGCGCCTGATCCTCCTCAGTATAGGGACCGTCAGCTGTCTCCTCGCCTTCTGCTACCAGTCGGTTCGTACGACAACCTCCTCGACCGCCCCGTCGACCCCTACAACCACGGTCACATCCTCCAAACTGTCCATGTCTTTCGCCTGAATCTCCCTTGGGTGGTTTGGTGCAAGCATACCTCAGATGACCCACCTCCCCGCAGTTGAAGCACTGTCGGGGCTCTCCCTTAGGTCCTGACGTCGTCCTGTCGAGCCCTCATTCGGCTCTGTCTTCTCTTCTCGGGTTCTCCTTTCCCGTCATAGCCAACTTAGGTAGGTAGTCGGTCCATCAAGCTTCAGATCGATTGAGGGAAGCTCCAACTTCGACGACGTCCATGTCGTGCTCTCACCAGCCGACATCTTCATCAACTTCATCAATGTCACAACCTCTGCAGGATCCAGCTTCTTGATGATCTCCTCCATCGATGCTTCTCCTCTCCGATCACGTCACGTCCGCTCCACGACTCACGCTCGTCCTCGTCGTCCGATCCTAGATCCGAACATGTCTCTCTCCCATCAGATCTAGGCCCTCGATGTCACATTTGGATTGCCCCCTCATTTCTGTGACGAACGGTGATGTCGGCGGGGGGGACGGAAAAGGTGACGGTGATGTTGGCGGTGGGGACGGAAGAGGTGGCGGTGATGTCGGCGGTGGTGACGGCAGCGACGGTGGTGACGGTAGTGGTGGTGGTGTCGGTAGTGGTGGCGGTGTCGGTGGTGGTGGTGGCGGCGTTGATGACCGCTATGGTTAGGGTTTTGGGGAGGGGGTGACGGCTAGGGTTTTTTGTGGCTCTGATACCATGTTGTAATTGAGTGATTTTATTGATCGAGTCTCGTAGGCTTTATATAGCCTTTACATGATGGAATATCCTGTGCATATTCTGGCATTCCAAATATGTCCTCAGGATATTCCCATACTAAATATAACATATTTCCATACTAAATATACCAACACCAAATATGTCCTCAGGATATTCCCATACTAAACATAACATATTCCCATACTAAATATACCAACAAATACCTAACAAGATATTTTGGCCAAAAGGTTTTCCAAGCATTGTAGGCCTATGGTTCACTTTTACAAAACTAAAACTTCATAAATCTTTGTTCTACAACTTAGTTATGTATAGAACACCCTTAAAATATGCATATTACGCAAAAAAAAACAGTGGTAAAATAGTAAAGAATGTCCAAAATGTATCAACTGCCTAGCGGCCTAGGCGGTAGGCGAACTCTCCCCGCCGTGCACCCACCAACCGCCGTTTAGAACCGTGCTTTTAGCAGAAGTTTATTGGTAAGATTCTTAACAAAGCCTCTTAGTGAATCTTGTACTTCTCCTATGCCTCTTGAGTTGAATCTCGAGTTGCATTCTGATGATGATGGTGGTGAGAGCTTTAGTAATCCTCTCAGTATCGACAACTCAATGGCAGTCTACTAGTTGTACGGAAATCTCTTATGGTGTATATGTTGTCAATCAGTTTGTCTCAGCCCCTCGCACTACTATGCTACTCTTTTACAGATTCTTTGGTATTTGAGGGTATCAATACCAAATCATTATTATTTCCTGCTACTTCATCTTTGGAACTCCATGCCTATTCATATGCTAATTGGGTCGGTGATGTTATTGATCGATGGTCTACTAGTAGATTCTGTGTTTTCTTGGTGATTCTACGATTTCCTGAAAATTGAAGGAGGAGGTTGTTTTACAATCCAGTGTTGAGGCTTATTATCGTGCTATGGCTAATACTTCTGCCGAGATCACATGGCTTCGTTGGCTTGTCGCTGACATAGGTCTTCCAGTATCTGTTCATACTCCTTTGCATTGTCACAATACTGGTGCTATTCAGATTCCCTTCCACCTTGTGTTTCATGGGCGGACGAAATATATTAAGGTCGATTGTCACTATTTTTGCCAGCAATATCTACTTGGGATGGTCTCACTGTCATACATTAACTTCCCGGATGCAGATTGTAGACTTCTTCACAAAGGCCCATTTTGTTCAAAGACATGCATTCCTTCTTCCGAAACTCTCGTTGATAGATCCACATAGAGTTTGAGGGGGTCTTTGTAGTTATCTACTGATTGTTGTTTCTTGTTTTTCTTTCCTTAACAAACTCTCGATGGTACATCGGGAGTGTGAGTTTGAAGGGGAGTGTTAGACCTACTATACATTTTAGTCCCATATCGGACAGGAGATGTCACTCCTCCGATCATACGGTCATACCTGTATATATGCCCACAGCTAGAGCCTTGTAAGATTGATTGATCCCATGTTCTAACTTCTAACATAATCAGCCAACTTCCATATCTAATGATACAGTGTATCGAGTGAGACTATTGTATCATACAATAGATAAAGTGGATAATAAGATAAGGTATTGCATCTGTATCGTTCAACAAATCATATCGCTTATAGGTTGTATGATACTGTATCATATGATACGTATCATGTATCATGAGATACTGACAGTCAAGGTTACTATCAGTAGTTAAGTCAACCAAAAAATGATGTAACAAATACAAAGCCATGTCAAGTCACTCATATAGAGTTTCTGACATCTGTTACAAATGACAGTAAGGTCCTACGATGTTTGATTAAAATATCATATAACTGAGGTTTAACATCGCTTAAAATACAACCATGCCTGCATATTATTCATATTAAGGAACCAATATATTATGTGAATAAACATTAGTATAAGAAGAATAAAGGAATGAAACCTCACTCTTAGTAATAACTGATTGGGTGAAAGAGGCAATGTTTGCTTTTGGACGATAAGATTTCCAGTAAACGTGTACAGTGAATTGTTTGGCTGCTCACACTGTATTTCTCCTGCGCAGATATTAATATATTTAAAAGACTAATGAAGGAAAACATAGTTTAAGAGAGCTAAGAGAAGAATGTATCAACTAAATAGTTCAAGGCTTTGACAGGCAGATACTATGAGAAAAAATGAGACTGATACAACAGTTGACATGCAGGGAAGAACTCATATATGAAGGTCTCTCCTTTATCACTCCATGTGACAAAAGTACTTGACCGTTAAACATGAACTAAGCTGCAGAACTCTCAACTATTTTCTTGAGAACACTACAACAAGAAGACAAAAGGCACTTCTTAATAACAAATATATCACGGTAAAAAGAATTGTATTTATTAGGTCCTTCAGACTTATTTAAGATTGTTAAACATGAACTAAGCTGCAGAACTCTCAACTATGTTCTTGAGAACACTACAACAAGAAGACAAAAGGCACTTCCTAATAACCAATATATCACAGTAAAAAGAATGGTGTTTATTAGGTCCTTCAGACTTGGTTAAGATTGTTCTACGTATATGCATGTTTATTGCAGTTCCAAACATCACAATTATAAGCTAATATGATTCACACAAGTATCATTGTTAAATGTCAATATTATTATATGGACACACTCGTGGGGGAATATGATAACCAGGTTGAGGGGGCTGATGCCCCCTCTGAATTAAAAAATAAAATTAAAAGAAAATATTATAGGCCCCTAAAACAGAAAACTATTACAATGATTCAACAATTCTTAAATGATGTGGCCCTCGAATTTTCAAAAATCCAGTTTCTTCCATCGCCATCCGCCTCCAAAATTCCACCTCATCGTCTACACCTCTATCCCTACTCAAGCCAAACCCCTCCTCTTCCAACCATGCTAACACAACATAGCACCAGCCAAGAAGCTTCATCGTAACCTGCAGGCGCCTTGGCCCTCCCAAGAATTTTAAAAACCCTTGAAACACCTAAAAAATTATTTGTACTTCCATGAAGACTTGTGGTAGTGTCTGGTCTCCCAAGATTTTTATAAAGAAAAACTATTGATGTAATATGTACTTCCGTGGAGACTTGTGGCAGCATCTGGCCTCCCATGGAGACTGATGGCAGTGTCACTTTAAATTAAGTTATATGTACTTCCTCGAATTCACCAAAATCAGAAGGACCCCCACTCAATGCTTAAAAGCATTTAGCGCTAGTAAAATTTAAATTATTTTGGGGAAAACTATTAATGATCTAAATGAGCAAGAAAAAAAAAGTTTAAATCTTCAGTTGCAGCATTTTGTTGCGATATTACTAATCATCCAAATCTGTGAAAACATGTCAATTATATTTGATGTAGGCCGAGGATTGGTGGAAAAAAGAAACAAAACATCTACAATTTGATTGATTGACTACTTCATCTCCTGTTAACTTTTCCTGTGTTTCCATAACTACTACAAAACGGACTTTTTCTGTTTTAAAAATTGTCAACGAAAAAGATGTGAGATGAGTTTCTTGCTTATAATCTGGTGGTCTACGTTGAAAGAGAAATATCTGATTATTTAGTTCTGATTCATTTATTAAATTTCATTCAATACCTCAAAACAATAATCTCCTGTAATAATAATTAGAGTGCTCCAAAACAAACTGGAGCAGAAGAATTCCCAAATTTCTGACTTAATAAGCCGATCTTTGGAGTAGCACATACCGAGCAAAAAAAAAAAAAACTATACCCATACCAGGTACTGAAACACACCACAAACTTGACGAACACAGAAGAAAAATTAAGGTTTCATACAAGTTGTGCACTGATGTTTTAGTGTACATCATAAAAAGATATTCCAATTTTGTGCTATAAAGACAATTTAAATACATATTTGTAATCCTAAACTTAGGATTGACACGTTGTCGTCTCTTTAGACCAAAAAACTTACGGTTGTGCTTTCCACATTTTATAGTCAATATTCTTAAACATGGACTGGATTTGATCTAAATTCCATATTCTAATAAAAATAATCAATCCAGGAAATGAGAGAGTGCTAACATTTCATGGTCATTTTTATCATGCAAAAGTACTTTATTTAACCCATGTGCAGTTATAAATGTCTACATCTGTACAAAGCCTAAACAATATACAACAACAAAAAAGCTTTTATCCAAACTCCGGGGACTATTTGAATCCTTGTCTTCCATTTGGCGCTGGTAAGGGTCATGTCCCCTATAATGCTAACAAGATCCTAATCATTCTTTAACACTACAAACCATGTTCGTTTAGGCCTACCTCTAGTCCTAGTAGTTCCATTAACTACTATATTATCGCCTCTCCTTACATGAGCATATATTTAGAATGCTCTGCACATGGCCAAACCACCTCATCTTATTCTCAATTGGTGCTACCTCTAACTTTCCACGGATGCACTCGTTTCTTATATTATCCTTTAATATATTGTCACCCATTCAACTTAGTATTCTCATTTCAGCTACACTAACTCTCTCATTTCAAGCTACAGTAACTTTTTGGACATGACGTTTTTTAATTGTCCAACACTCTGATCCATAAAATATGACTGGGTCTTATAGCAGTCTTATCAAATTTTTCTTTCAAATTCAAATATATCTTGCGGTCACAAAGTACTACAAAAGCACTCCTCCATTTCAACCATCAAGTTTTAATTCTACGTATGGCATCCATGTAAATCTCTTCATCATGATGAATGATTCATCCTAAATATTGAAACTATTACTCTTAGGTATCACTTGTCCATCTATATGACCCCCCCCCCCCCTCCCGATTTCCCTCTTATTTCGGATTGAACTACATTTTATATACTTTGTTTTTTTGTTGTACTAATCCTAAATTTCTTAGATTCCAAAGTCTCTCTCCACAATTCTATTTTAGCATCTAATCATTCTCAACTCTCATTAACCAACATAATATCATCAGCAAACATCATACACCATGAAACCTCTTCATGAATATGTCTAGTAATTTCATCCATAACTATCACAAAAAAATAAGGACTCAACATTGATCCTTGATGTAAACCAATGATAATATGGAACGGGTAACTATCTCCTCCAATAATTTGCACGATCGTTGTAGCTCTATCGTACATATTCTTGATAGTCTCTATAACTACTAGGAACTTCTTTTTCCTTCATGGCCACAACATTATATTCCTAGAAACCCAATCATAAGCTTTCTCTAAATCACTAAAAAGCGTAAATCTCTCTTTTTCTCTCCAAAATTTTCCATTGATCTTCTCAGTAAGTAACTGGCTTCCAATTTAGATACCTTCGACATAAAACCAAACTTATTCTCTAAAATTCTAGTCTCTTTTCAACACGAGTTCAATTCAAGCTGATCTACATGCATGGCATATGCATTTACCGAGTTACTTAAAGCAGAAAAAAGGGCAAGCTAAAAGATAGTAAAGAGCAAGGTAGGTGATTACATGGGACTGCATGGAACCTTGTGGAAAACTACCATCAAGGTTAAAAATATCTAAGTGGGCCCCATGGACTAGTACAGAATGAAAACCACATGTATGAGATAACGAAATTTCATTGCATTTTAGGGAAAGCTAAGGGCTTTCCAACTATGTGCAGCACAAATAGGTCGCTCCTTCAACTGACATCTATCACTTTAAGGAAAAGAAGATGATAGTTAGTTAATTCAAAGAAGATGCCGAGATATGAATAAGCTCATTGAACCAACAAAGAACTATAATTATGATATGGTTACATTCCTCGAAATACTCCTGGCAGGAAGGAATGTGTATGTGTTACAACATAAGCATGTAACAGAAGAAAATTGTTTATTAGGAGGTATTGCATCTATTGCTTTGTAAAATAAATGAAAACAGTATGAGCTAACACGGTGGCAAAGCCAGGATATTCACAGCAGCAGGGGATTTGGGGGGGTTGGGGGGGGGGGGGGGGGGGGGGGGGGGGGGTGGGGGTTGTAAACTAGTCGAGTTTTAACCGAGTACCCGGTGCTCAGTTTGTTAAGAAAATGGCTTGGCTAAAGTTTCAATGGCCCTAGAATATAAGCTCAAGATTGGCTTGCAATAATATATGTGAGCTAAAGATTGGCTCGCGAGTCGCACGTTTGCTTGATGAGTTACTCTCGCACAAACGTAAGTCCAAACTTGTTAATGAGATCATGAGGCTCATCTGTCGTATCAACCATATAACCAAATTACATAACAATAAAAGCCAATAGTCAACTAATACCATCAAATATCGTCCAAAAAAAACATAATTCGGACCATATATAAAACTTAATAGTTATATGAATGACCTTCTAACGAGCCTAAGCTGACGATTGGGCTCATATACTAACAAGCTTATTCTTAGTTTCAAGCTGGGTCGTCAAGTTTTTACTAAGTACGTCTTCGAGTTCAAACCAGGAATAGAATAACTCAGCTGCACACTCTAATATGACCTACAAGAAAAATTATTTCAGTTGTGAAAAAAAAAAGTACACACATTTATATACTAGCTGAGAAAGTTGTGTGTGGGAGAGGGGAGGGGAGGGGTGGGGTGGGGTGGGGTGGGGGGTGGAAGAGAGGGTGCATGGCCCCTCCCGGGCTCCCTCTAGCACTGGCATTGAGCTCACGGTCACCAATTCTTACCTTAACATGAATGGATTCTGAAATCAAACGGTTAAATGAAACATGAACAAGTCTGAAGGCCTTCCAGCACAGAATTAAAACGAAGGATAACTTTTCATGGGTTTCCACTTCATCTCCTAGGGTCTGTTTGGATTGAGAGGGGAAAAAAATAAGCCGAGTTAAGTGGGGTTAAGTGGGGGGGAGTTAAGTGAGGGGGAGAGGAGTCAATATATATAACCTTGCTTGGATTTGAGGAAGAGTTAAGTGGGGTGTGTTTAATAACTCTTGCTTGGATTGGAGGTTTTGAGTGAGAAGAGGATTAAGAAAAATATAATAGTTACCAAAACACCCTTATTACATATGTCATAAAATTAAATTTGATTGGAATTTTAATTAGAACTTGTCAACATATCTTCACAAATGAAGGAGCTACGGAGCAACATGTTGAAAGCAAAAAAAATGGAGAAAAAAATCATTTACAATACAAATAAGGGGTATTTATGATTTTTTAAACAAAATCTCTCAATCCCCCTTGTTAACCCTCCGATTTGGGGGGTTAAAACAATAGACAAAAGAGGGTTAAATAAACCCCAACTTAACCCTCTATAACCCTCCCTCCTAAACCTCCACCCTCAAACAAAGCATGGTTTTATTTCCCCTCACTTAACTTTCTTAACCCTCAATCCAAGCAGACCCCTAAAGATATTCCTTTGTTCGATACTTCGATTCATGTACCAAAGATCAACTAATACAAAAGTAATTTGTTTGCTGACTATGCAGCAATTCAGTATTGTCCAGTATTTCTTACCAAAATAACGAAGCATGCAATATAAATCAAAATTAAGCTGGGATTCAACTGTTTAATATGAAAACCTTCAAATTCGGCAGCTTTTTCAGGAAGCAAGTAATCCCATGTCTTCTCAAGAGCCTTTCTAATCTTCAAATTTGTCTCACCATCAAGATTTGCAGTCTATGGTAAGAGAAGTAAAATCAGAATTTAAAGAACATCAGATGATTGAATGTTCAATTATATATAGTTTAAAGGATACCTCGATATAGCATATTCCATCAGGATTCGAGCTGGCAAGGAACAGCAAATCAGCAGGAAAAAAACCATCCTGATTAATCTGCAGCACAAATGAGTAACAACCATAAGCTGTTCACCATCCATAACTTTATTGATCAACATCCAAAAGAGAGTGGGAAGGGAGAATCCGGTCTCAAATCTCACCCCATTCTACTCTTTCCAAATCTGAGAACTTAGAAGGTTGCACCCTACTTACAGGTGCTTAAACTTTGTGACAGATAGGAGAAGCTTTCGCAACCACCAATTGGCCTTCTAGGTTTTTTATGGCATGTCCCTCTCCTTTCCATAGTTTCCTCCGCCAATAGATTTTGCATCGATCAGTGGTTAATACCAGTTTAATATGTGGTCATCATATTTAGTTGTGGAATCTCAGAGTTTTTATCTGTAGCTGACCCCAGTTTGTTGGGAAGAGGCCTAGATGATGACGATAATATTGATACCGTAACTAAATGATTATTAAGCACAAAGGTTAGCTACATTTCTATGAAGATCGTGAAATTATATTACTAATAGATAATACAGAAAGTTGGTATCACTGCTCAAAGATGGCAACTTCTATGAAGCATCCGAACATAGTATTGGCAAAGAGATAGCACAAAGGGGTACAGAAGCATAATGACGACTTATATGGGGTTAAGTGGGTAAGCTTCCCTTTGGTTCTCATTGTCTTAACAAAATGAAAGTGAACAAGTAGGTATGACTGTTACAAAACTTTTATCTGAAACTTCTGCCTAACTGCTGCATGTATCTCCGTCTATTTCTCCCTAATCAGTTCATTACTCATACCTAACCACTCAGCATAGACTAATGGTCATATATATTAATATTAAGAAATGTAAGATGAAGGCTAGGATAGACAAGACATTGTTAACAAATGACGGAACTTTAAAGGAGAAATTATAATGTTTTAGGATAAAATGATTAAGGAAAGGATATGGATTATAGAAGAATATAGTAAAGTGGCATATGTCAAATTGTATCAAATTGCAAAAGATATTCTAAGAGTTTCTAGAGATAATGGTTGATCTTTGAAACAAAGTTGGTGGTGGAACGAGGAATTCCAAATGGTAATTAAGGCAAAAAGAATTTCCTCTAAATATCGCAAAAGTGTATAAATGATAAAAAAATTATGAGAGAAACAAATAAATACACAAACTATTGCATTTTGGCAACTAAATACCCTGCACTTCGAAAATTAGGGAACTTGCTACCATGAACTTCCATGTTTGTTGTACTTGACTAAATATCATGGACTCATCGTGCTTCGTCACCACCCTCTTGCACTCTCACCCACCTATGGCTGCCCCCCCCCCCCCCCCCCCCCCCCCACTATTTGCCTATAGCCACCATATCCTGTTTGGCAAGGTTAGGTGAAAAATCATCTTTTTGCCTCGTTGATTGCAAATAGGACGATAGTTCAAGGTATTAAGTTGCAACAAACGAAGTTCATGGTAGCAAGTTGCTAATTTTTAAAGGTTTAGGGCATTTAGTTGCAAAAGAATGATAGTTTGTAGTACTTAGTTGCAAATAAGCGAGAGATATAAACAACAAAGAAGAAAGCTAAGAAAAATAGTTAGTGCAGCTAAATCTATGGCCAATGATATTTGTGTAGATTAGAAAACAAGGAAGGGAAAAGATATTTATAGGGAGTAGGAAAGTAAAGAGTAGAGACATAGGTCATATTAAATGTCTCAAAAGTGATGGACAAAAGGTATTAGTATAATAGCATGATATTAAGAAGCGGTGAAGTTATTTTCATAAGTTATTTGATGAGAGCAACCTAGCAAAGCTTAATTTAGAAAGAGGTAAATTAGGATGTCTGAAGTTAATGATGCTTTAAAGAAATGAGAAATGGAAAAGCAGTAGGACCAGATGTAGTTTCTATTTGGGTTTGGAAGTGTTTACGTGATAAGTATTATAGTACGCATATATAAATAAGGGTTATACATAATTGTACTCATAGTCGAGGAATTAAGCTACTGAAATATGACATGAAACTCCGAACTACGAATAGATTAATGTTTAATAGCATAAATATATATTATGGAAGCCATTTACTTTTAGTAAGATCAATTGGAAACTTTACAGAGAAAAAAGGGATTTTTCTTGCGGCTTTTATTGACTTAGAGAACGTGTATTATAGAGTTTCTAGGGGATAATATGATGGACTTCGGAAAAGAAAATTGACACTACTAGCTATGTTGAGACTATTAATGATATGTATGTTGGAGTTACAATAACTATTACACCAAGGATCAACATTAAGCCCTTACCTTTCTACCTAATTATGCATTAAATTACTAGGCTTATACATGAGGAGGTTCCATGATTATAATATTTATTGGTCGATGAGAGTAGAGAAAAGATAGTTACAAAAATAGAAATATGAAGGAAACCTAACAATCTATAGGTTTTAAAATTAGTAGGACGAAAACCTAGGAAGCAAGGACACTTCAAAATTATGGATTGTGTAGTGTCGTGTCGTGTCAGACGTGTTTCAGACACATAGGACACACCATGAACACTCCAAAATATACTAGGACACACCAAAATCTGTGTCATGTCCGTATCGTCGTGTCCTTACTATGCCATGACATATCCGTATCCATGCAACATGGATACAAACATATATATTAAATGTATGTTGTGTATAGAAATAAATAGAATGGTTGAAGAGGACTACTTTTGGACTACTTTGTGATATCAGGATACCATTGAAGTTAAAAGAAAATTTATATACAACTAAAAGTCAAATAGCACTACTAAAATCTGCTAGAATAGCGATGTATATTAGTGACGGCGGAAAAAGCAGTCGCTGATAATTGCCTATAGCGACTCCTAGTGCTACACGTCGCTGACCGTCGCTGCGTAGCGACGTTCAGCGACGTAGTATTTGTTACGTCGCTGACGGGCGACGTTTTGCGACGGACATACATTTTACGTCGCTGTATTGCGACGTTTTGCGACGTATATTTTGTACGTCGCTGACTTATTTCAAATAGGGTTCCTGGTCCGATCGAAATCACAAATTTTTTACCCAAATTTTTTCTTTCCGCTCGATCCCCCTCTCCCCTCTCCCCCCGGCGAACCCTCCCCTCCGGCGACCCCTCCCTCCGGCGACACCCTCCCCTTCTCCCCCCGGCGACCCCGCTCGCCCGCTGACCCCTCCCTCCGGCGACCAGCCTCCCTCCTCCGACGAAGTCTCCTTCCTCGCCGCCTTCCTCCTCCGACGAAGCCACCCTCCTCGCCGCCTCCATCCTCCGACGAAGCCACCCTCCTCAGGTAAACCCTAACCCTAGCCCTAGCTATCTAGACACAGACACGGACACGAGAACCCTAACCCTAGCTGGGGTGGTCTTGCTGTCGAGGGGGGGAGAGAGGGGTGAGGGTGGGTGCAGGGGGGTGGGGGGGGTCTTACTGTCGAGGGGTGGATGGAGGGGTGGGGGTACCCGGGGGTGGGGGGGTCTTGTTGTCGATGGGGGCAGGGTTGGGGTGGGTGCAGGGGTAGGGGGAGGGGGGGCAGGGGAGGGGGGGGTCTTGCTGTCTAGGGGGGGCAGGGGAGGGGGGGTCTTGCTGTCGAGGAGGGTAGGAGGGAGGGGGGCAGGGGTGGGTGGGTGCAGGGGTAGGGGGAAGGGGGGCAGGGGTAGGTGGGTGCAGGGGGGGTAGGGGAGGGGGGGGTCTTGCTGTCTAGGGGGGGCAGGGGAGGGGGGGTCTTGCTGTCGAGGGGGGTAGGGGGCAGGGGTGGGTGGGTGCAGGGGTAGGGGGAGGGGGGCAGGGGTAGGTGGGTGCAGGGGTAGGGGGGAGGGGGGCAGGGGACAGGACCCTAACCCTATTTCGGACACGACTCTGTGACACAGGACACAGGACACACACACACAATACATACATATATACCTATATATATATATTTTTTTTTACATATATACCTATATATATAAATACACATATCTACATATATACATGTATATATATACTCACACACTTACATACACACACAAATACATATATAAATATATATGTATACAATGTATATACACACAAATACACATATATATACAATCAAAAATCCATTTGAAATTCATTTTAAGAATCTGAAATGTTGACGATATATACCCAAGGTTCACAATATCGGTATCGGAATCGGTATCGGACTATTCCTATGAGTATTGGTATCGGCGATATCGGTAGTATCGGCGGTATCGTATCGGAGTATCGGACTTTGGTATCGGAAAACAAATAATTATTAATAAATTATTTACATTTAAAAACATATATTTTATACATTTAGGCATAATTTTAAGTATTTCAGCGTTATTTCTTAGTAGTTTTGAAATTATATGAAATAGTAGTCATCCTTACCGATTGGTTTTGCCGAATTGACCGGAACAAAGACCCCCAATGTCGGTATCGGTCAATATTTGGTATCGGTCGGTATCGGATCGGAACATGCCAAACCGTATCGGTATCGACCGTATCAGATCGGTATCGGCCGATACTTTAAACCATGAATATACCATGGTTTTGCCTTTTAGTTGCAGGAATATGAGAGTTATTAGATGTTAAAGTAGGATATTAATTTATTAGTTATGATAGAGAGTTTGAGATAGATAGTTCATGTGAATGTTAGGTAGTAGTGTACAGTTCATGATTAGCATTGTTTAGATATTAGTTTCAGTTAAAGGGTTAGTTTAGATTAGGATATTAGTTTATGTTAGAAGGAACTGCCTGCAACTGCATCGTAGCTGCAGGAATATAAGAGTTATTAGATGTTAAAGTAGGATATTAATTTATTAGTTAGGATAGAGATTTATTAGTTATTTTTATAAACCGTGATATGTTAAATGCCTGCAGCTGCATCGTAGCTCAGGGATATGACTGAGAGGGTGACATGGTTGTCACATTAAGGGTCTTTGAGGAGGTGACATGTTGTGAACAGATATATCCTTATAGTTCTCCTACGTAATGTTAAAGAAAATCCGTAGGAGAACTATATATAAGGATATATTTTTTCGCAACATGTCATCTTGTCAAAGACCCTTAATGTACTAACCATGTTACCGCGGTATTGGTATTGGGATACCAATAGCGATAAAGTAAAGGGTACCTTGGTAGGTAATGATTAGAAATAGGATATTTGACTTAGATTTGACCTTGTTTGACCAAGGTTGACTATTTTGACTGAAAGTCAAAGTAGAGTCAACATCTGACCTAGATTGGACTAAGAGTTGACAAAGTCAACTGTAGGTTAACCCTTGACCTACTTTGACCTTGTTTGACTTTGCTTGACTTAGCTTGACCTTGTTTGACTTTGTTTGACTTAGTACAACCTAGTTTGACCTAGATTGCATATCATTGTTATTAGTAACTGTCCGCTACTAATGTGTCCCATAATAAGACATAATATACGAATTTGTGCCTATTGAATAATGTGTGTCCATCTTTGCAGAATTATTTCCAAATGGATATGAATTACTACTTGCGGAATCGTTCATGGATGTACAATCGTCGTCCTGATGATATGTGTGGTGTGCGGGATGAATACATAGCGGGAGTAGAGCACTTCCTGCAGTTTGATAAGGCGTTCCCTCAGTACATGGACGGCACCAAAATTAAGTGTCTGTGTGTGAAATATCATAAAGTGAAATATTATCCAGAAGTGGAAGTGACATATCATTTGTACTCGAGGGATTTCACACCTAATTACTATCAGTGGACTGCACACGGAGAACTTGTGTCTTTAGCATCAGAGTCGGAGCCTTATGTTGAGTCGTATATGCATGCGGGACCTAATTTTGTTTCAGATAATCATGCATACGACGACGGGTGCGTGAACATGGTTTTCGACGCTGCGGGGCCTAGTTTCGTCCATGATGCACCTGAGGAGGCACCGAACGCCGATGCTGCACAGTTCATGAAGTTGCTGGAGAATGCAAGGACTCCATTGTATCCTGGTTGTGAGGATCATTCACCGTTGGAGGTGGTTACAAGACTGTTGAGCATTAAGTCAGATTTTAACATGTCGCAAGAATGCTACAACCGAGTGTTGGAGTTGATTATAGAGATCTTGCCGGCTGGTGCTAAGTTGCCTAAAGACTTCTACCGGTCTAAGAGGATGGTGAGATCGCTCTGGATGGGATACGAGAAAATCGATTCTTGTCGCAATGGGTGCATGCTGTACTACAAAGACGACAAGGACGCAGATGTGTGCAGATTTTGTGGTGCTGATCGCTATAAGACAACTAGTACAGGAAGGTCTACCGGTGCAAGAAGACCGACCGATTCAATGCACTACTTGCCTTTAACGCCGCGGTTGCAAAGATTATTTATGGTGAAAGAGACGGCCGAAAATATGAGTTGGCACATGCGAGAACGGATTGAAGGAGTGTTGGATCACCCATCCGATGGAGAAGCGTGGAAGCACTTTGATCGAGTGTATCCTGATTTTGCTTCAGATCCGCGTAATGTCAGGTTGGGACTATCTTCTGACGGTTTTACTCCTTTTGGTCTTTCGGGATCCCAGTATTCGTGCTGGCCTGTGATTGTCACTCCGTATAACCTACCGCCTTGGATGTGCATGAAGACTCAGTACATGTTTCTAATCGTTATAATTCCTGGTCCGAACAATCCCAAGAGGAACATTGATGTGTACTTACAGCCTTTGATAGATGAGTTGAATCAGTTATGGAAAGTAGGCGCTAACACGTACGATGTTTCCAGGAAGCAGATTTTTCAGATGAAGGCAACCCTTATGTGGATCATCAACGACTTTCCGGCCTATGGAATGTTATCTGGATGGAGCACTCATGGTCGTCTCTCATGTCCGTATTGTATGGACCGTAGTAAAGCTTTCCGCTTGAAACACGGAGGAAAACCATGCTTCTTTGATTGTCATCGGCAATTTCTGCCAAAAGATCATCCGTTCAGAAAGAATAGGAATGCATTCCGTGTCGGCGTTGTAGAGAAGGGTGATCCACCGCCAAGGTGGTGCGGAGCCACGATATGGGAGGAGGTTAGAGATTTTTCAAGTGCTATCGAAGATCCTACAGCTGGGTACAAGTGCGATGGATTTGGTAGAGATCATAACTGGACAAAGAGGAGCATATTCTGGGATCTGCCATACTGGAGTACCAATCTGATCAGACATAATCTTGATGTCATGCATATTGAGAAGAATGTGTTTGATAACATAATTAATACTGTGATGGACGTAAAGGGAAAAACGAAAGACAATCCCAAGGCCATGTTGGACTTAGAAGAAATATGCAAACGCCCTGCGTTGCATTTGATAGAGCAGAATGGAAAACAGTTCCTGCCGAAGTCAATTTTCTCGCTGGACAAGGAGGATAAAGTGAGACTTTGTCGGTGGATCCAGGGCCTAAAATTTTCAGACGAATATGTGTCAAATCTGAGAAGATGTGTCGATCCGAAGGAAAACAAATTGACGGGTATGAAGAGATACGACTGTCACGTATTCATGGAGAGGTTAATTCCGATTGCATTTCGGAAATTCTTACCACAGGCAGTTTGGGATCCATTGACGGAGCTTAGCATATTCTTCAGGGATCTTTGTTCTAAGAAATTGCTCGTTGATCGTCTAGAAAAGCAAGAGAAGGACATTGCGGTAACACTATGCAAGCTAGAGAGGGTGTTTCCTTCTGGATTCTTCGACTCTATGGAACATTGCCGATTCATCTATCCTATGAGGCACGTGTTGGTGGATCCGTCGAATATCGATGGATGTACCCGTTCGAGCGACATTTGAATCACCTAAAAAGAAAGGTGAAAAATAAGGCACGGGTCGAGGGTTCTATTTGTGAAGCCTATGTTCTCGAGGAGATTACAAACTTTTGTTCGATGTATTTCAAGCCTCATGTTGCAACTAATAGAACGAGAGCTTCCAGAAACGACGACGGAGATCATGAAAGTAATGATACAATACTGAAGGTATTCAATGCTCCAGGAAAGCCATCGGGTAAAATGAAGAAGAGATATCTGAACGATGATGAGCTAAGGGCTGCTCAGGTGTATGTATTACTCAACTGCGACGAGGAGGAGGTAGAGAAACTGGAGGGGTAAGTAATTAATACGTCTACATTATTTTAATAGTGTTGATTATTATACTATTACATTAATTGCACGATGTTGTTTTCAGCATATTTAATGATGATGTGAGGTCAGGTAGGCCACACATAACAGAAGAAGAACTAGAACAAGAAATGAGGCGTTATTTTCCATCATGGTTGAGTGCATATGTAAGACTTGAGAACTCTGTAATTACCTTTCTGTATATGCACTTGATTGAGAATGAGCTTAATTGCTTCTTTCGTGGTATTTAGGTCGATCGTCCATACGCAAGACTTGAGAATGAGTCTATTAGAACGCTAGCCAAGGGACCAATTTATGCTGCAAAAATATGGCCAAGCTACTGTGTTAATGGGTTTAGGTTCAAGTCAACAACTTGCCCGATCAGAGACAACTTTGTGGATCTCGACTCCACCAAAAACAGCTGTTTGTGTATCAGATCTTCGAACTACAAAGATGTTGATGCGGACAACGATTTCTATGGCGTGCTAGGGAGATCGTGGAGCTGACATATAGTTATGGAATAGAGCCTGCTAAGATTGTGTTATTCAGGTGTGATTGGTTCGATCCGATTGAAGGTCAAGGTTGGAAAGTAGACAAGCACGGTCTTGTTGATATAAACTATCGGCGTCGATATCAAGCCTATGAACCATTTGTCCTATCAAGTCAGGCTCAGCTCGTGTACTTCACAAGTTATCCTAAACGGGGAACAACAAGGTCGGACTGGTGGGCAGTATGCAAGACCAAAGCTAAAAATACCTTTGAGGTTGACGATATAGCTTATCAAGAGGATGAACTACCTCTTGTAACAAATATTATAGAAGTGGACACGACGGAAGTTCCTCATTACACATCTAATTGTGTAGAAAAAGTAGAATTATCTGAAGAGGAAGATGCAGATGAAAGTGAAGATGTAGAGGAGGAAGAAGAAGAAGAAGAAGAAGAAGAAGAAGAAGTAGATGAGCTAAACGAACTAGATGAATTTTCAGAAGAGGATTAAATCTGTACGTTTGTTTTATCATCATATTTGACACTTTAGTGACACTTCTATCATATAAATCTGTGACACTTCAGTGACACTTTATTGACACTTTTATCTGTGACTATGATATTTTTCAAAAATCTGTGATGTCTATCATATAAATATGTTTTTTTGTTTTATTGTCATATGTTATTATCAGGTATGACTAGACTATTTGGACGACGCGGAGGATTTTATATTAGACAGTCCCGTCAGCCTCGGGCTGGGGATGGAGATTCCGTACCCTCATCCTCATCTCCGAGTACGCCATTGTACCATTCTGTTCCCGGTCCATTACCGGGGCAGGGCAGTTCCAACAGGTTGGCGACTCCTCCCTTGTCGTCTAGCCTTCCTGATCCCGCGTCCAGCATCCCTGATCCCCCGTCCAGCATTCCTCCTGTCGACGGCTCTATGGGAGGAGCCGACGCCGAGCATATGGAGGACGGCGATCAGACTGATCCTGCCCAGGCAGGAGGTGAGAGCGACCCTCTATGCGCTCCCCCGGACGAGACGCGTATGGAGATTTGGACGGACGGGCCTACGAAGTAAGTTAATTAATTAATATATATTTCTCAAATGATTATATGTACATATATATTCATGAAAATTATTATTGTATAGATATCGGCCTTCTGCAGTATAGAGACAGCTGGGGGTATTTCTGAGGCAGAACTATGGTGGGCCTTGGATTAACTACTCAGATGCTCCCGCAGATAGGAAGGCCTTTTGGTTCGCCCACTTCAAGGTAAAAAATGTGTTTATTTTTAAATTTTAATAATCATTTGTGTATATTATACAACTTTTCTATTTTACTTCTTGTAGAGGACCTATTTCTATCCACCACACCGGGCGGCGAAGATCGAGGGCCAATTTTCTGCCGTCGCTGCCAAGCTCATCCGTGATGCGATCCACGACCAGAAGTCTCGTGATCGCTCCGGACAGCCGATCCATGGTTGGATCACGCCAGAGCAGTGGGCTGCGATGAAGGCTAGATTCAGCGAGCCCAAGTACCAGGAGCGGTCTGACAAGGCCAAGGTGGCGCGGTCGAGCGCCGGTAAGTGGTGTGGTGGCTCCATTCCGATGATGGAGCATTTTCGTCGTCTGGTACGTTTCCTATGACGGACATTAATTCATATATAGTTCGATAGAATGTTTAATACTAATAATAGATAATATATTTTAACAGGTAAAAAATGGTGAGGACCCGAACATGGTGACCGTCTTCCTGGTCACCCATCGGAGGGCTGGGGAGTTCATTGACGAGAGGGCGACGCAGGCATATGTACGTTCTATTCTTTATATTAATTTACTATAATTTAGAAAACAGAAAAATAGATATCAATATAGACTTTAGCAAACACTTACACGTTAGCAAACATGTTCTAGGCCGAGTTTGTTCGGCTACAGGAGGAGGAGGCTGCTGCTGCTAGTGCGCCAGCAGAGGGAGGGGCTGGTACTTCCTCCCAGCTGCCTACAGCTCCATCGCCGGACGACCACTGGATGACCGTCGTTGGCGGTCTTCAGAAGGGTACGTACTACGGTACGGGATCCTACGGCGCGTATTTGGCTTCGGAGTCATCCCGGGCCCCCTCTGTCAGTGCGCAGTCTCCAGCTTCGCAGGCGTCGTCACGAGCTCAGGATATTCGTCGTCAGATCGAGGAGCTGCGTCGCGAGTTGCAGTAGCAGATTTCTGATGCGGTCGAGCGACGATCCGACCCTGCGATCGTCACCGGACGATTTGATGCGGTCGAACGCAGTATACAGGAGCTGATGAGTCTGCAGCAGGCTACAGCTGCCAGCTTGCACACGCTCACCGAGTCTACGCAGCGCACAGAGCGTAGACAGGTCGAGCTGGAGGGATCGCAGAGGAGCATGTCTGCCTCACTCACTCAGGTATCGGCTTCGCTTGAGGCGAGTACTGAGAGGGTGGTGAGTACCCTTGCTGTTTATGGTGAGCGACTGCGAGAGCTGGAGCAGATACGTCCTCCCGGTCCATCGACGGCGCCGACTCCAGACATTACACTGCCTCCTACTGCCCCTACGGTATAGCTCACCCAGGAGCAGTATGACTACATTCTATCCCAGATGCGCGGCAGGGGTTCTCAGTGATCCAATATATTTTTTCTATCATCTTTGTATTTATTGGCCCTATGGGCCCATTGACCGTTCTGTACACTGATTTTCATTATTATTTGACTCTGTTGGACATGTACGTTTGTTGGACATGTATGTTTGTGATATTTAATTTGTTGGTATTTTCATTGAGTACATGTATGATATTTAGTTATAGACTGTTATGATGGGAGACTGTTATTCATCTATTAGTTATATACTGTTATGATGGGAGACTGTTAATTGTGATGATATCTGCGACGGGGATGACAAATATACCTACGCTGGGTTATAAGCGATGATCTGATATACAAAGGAGGTGCTGCCCAAATTTTAAAAAAATATAATGTGTATTTTTGTGATGATGTGTGTCTGTGTTTACAGTGAATATGAAATGCAGTGTTCGGAACCATCGACAGTTTCGATTACTGTTGTATGTTTTATCTTGGATAGAAAGAGCAACAGTTCAGGGTGTACTTCTGAGAGCTTCATTTTCACGTCATTCACTTTCTCGGGACGTCGTAAAAGATCCCGAGAAGGTGAAGGACGTGAAGAGGAAGCTCTGAGAAGTGTACCCTGAAATGTTGCTCTTTCTATCCAAGATAAAACATAGAACAGTAAGCGAAACTGTCGATGGTTCGAATACTGCACTTCACACACACTGTAAACACAGACACAGCATAACAAAAATATCAATTTTTTTTAATTTTTTTTATAACATCTACGACGTTCTGCGACGTTTTGTGACGTAAAGTACACGTCGCTATACGTCGCCAAATAGTGACGTAACGTCGCTATACTGCTGACGTTGCATATGCCCACCTGAGAGCTGACGTCGCTAAAGTTGATGCTAGGCGTCGCTAAAATGCTGACGTGGCTGCCGTGCCATGTCTTCATATATAAAGTTGACGGCGTCGCTAAGTGGTCGCCCTACGTCGCTATAGTGGCGACGTATGCTGACGTCGCTATCTGTCGCGACTGTTGCGACGTCCAGCGACACTAAACGTGACGTCGCAAATAGCGACGAATTGCGACGAAATTGTAATCTGCGACAAGCCTATACGCGACATCCAATTTTCGTCGCTAAATACGTCGCTAATAGAAATTAGCAACGGATTTTCCTTTTTAGCGACGTATTCTGACGTCGCTAAAAGGGGTTATTTTAGTAGTGTAGAGATGAGTGCATACAGATAGACAAGAGAAACATAGAAATGATAATTTAATATTTATGATCATTCATTCATCACAATGGAGAGATTGAGAACGATGTTGTGTATAGAATTAAATAGGATGTGGTTGAAAAGGACTACGTCTTAACTACTTTGATATCAGGATACATTAAACTTGAAAGATAAATTATATACGACTAGTCATGTTTTAGTTCTATGGATAGGAGTCTTAGGCAATTAAGAAATAATATGTCCAAAAAACTAGCATAGTCGAAATGAGAATGTGAGATAGATTAGTGGAAATATATTAAACGATAGGATAAAAAATGAGTGTATTTATGAAAAGCTGAAGGTAGACGACAACAAATTGTTTTAGGTGGTTTGGACATATACAATGCAGACCAATAGATGCTAGATAAGAAGCTAAGATGATAGTTAAAGGAGCCACTAGGAATAAAGTTGTCTGGTTTGGGATGGTTGTTGCTTTCCAAAAAGCAGCTTTTGACAACACCCTCACGGCTGATTTCAAAAGCTAACAAAATTTCGAATTAGCTTTTCAAAAAAAATTGATAAGTTGTTACCAAACAAGTTTTTAGACTGTTTTTCAAAAAAGAATAAGCCTTAGAGGTAGGCCTAAACGAACGTAGATTAAAGTTACAAAGAAGGATATAATTTTTTAAGTGTTATAGAGGACAGCCCTAAACAATGCTAAATAGAAGAAAAGGAATCAAATAGCCGACCCCTAATATTTTGAATGAAGGCTTAGTTGTTGTATCAGTTATTTAATTATATAAATAATTCCATTCTCAGCCTTACCAATAACTAGATTCCCATGGAAAAAAACATCTTGTCTATTTTAAAGGGAATGTGTTTCCCATTTTTTAGGTAAAATTGCATTCTCGTAATCTAAAATGTTCCACTAAAATCTTGATAACATAAAACAAACATGTCATGTATTTTTTCTACCCTCAAGTTTCTCAGAAATTTACAAATATTCTAGTACCAACACACCCTAAATGTAACATAAAAGATATATTGTTTCAAAGTGTAAAATTTGGGTACAATAGGTTCACAATGCAGCTACAAATTGGAATAAAGATACCATCATCAAGTACAGTGTTTCAAATGTCAGTCAAGAAGCCGTTTTGGGAGGAAAATGATATTGCAATGCATATTTTTATCTTAATGTCAGTTTTGAAAACGTTGGCCAACATAATGGGTATGGGTCACAATATGGCGGACATACTATATAGTAAAATAATTGTTGATCTTGAAAAAAGTCAACTGAATAGGTTTGGTAACCATAATGCGGCAAGCACCAATATAACTTTGTTTGGTAATCTGATATATAACCCCTAAATCCAGATCAGAAGAGCATAAGCCAAAGCACTGCGTTCGAAGTCTCCAGAAAGTAACTATGACAACTACAGCTGTCAACGACGGCCACTGACAACACTATATCATGTCTCTTGTCTTCGCTTTCTCCAATGACACCACTGTCTTCTCCATGGTCCTCTCTATCGTTCTCTATGCCATCTTACACTGCAACAACATCCTGAAGACTAGAACAACATTGCCATTAAAATCTTAGACGACCTGACTGCAACAACATCGTGAAGACTACAACAACATTGCCATTAAAGTCTTAGACGACCGGACTGCAACAACATCGTGAAGACTACAACAACAGTGTCATTAAAGTCTCTGACGGCCACAAACGAGACCAGCAGTCAGCACCAGTATGTATTTCCTACAACTTTCTAGTACTTCTTTCTTTTTACTTCTAATCCAACTTGTTACTCTTTAGTAGAAAGATGAGTAGCTTTAATTATTACTTAGTATGAAACTTAGTTATTATCTTAATCTATAGATACGTATATATTTATTATATATATGACTTTTCATGAAATAAGAGTCTACTAAATTGATTAGTTTTTGCATATTTACTATTCAGGTTAGAAGAAAATAATGGTTACTTTTACTCTATTACACAGGTTATTTGGGACTTCTAGGATAATACACAGATAATTTTATCAATTCTTATATTATAAAGTACATATTTAAGAACTCCGATATGAATGCATGTATACTTTAATTTATCCCCTACATGTATGATATCCGACATCTGACATGCCAAACCCCGATCCGACATGAACCTAACATCCGAATTTTAGTACCTTGCAGGTCCACAAATGAGCATGTATTGTGGCATGCAGTCGCTCAAGCATGTATATAACTAATTGGATGGGCAACCACCCCCTGAAACAGAACTAAACCTACTGTACAATAGACAACAACCTTAGGAGGGAAAAAAAATTACCCATCGATCAATTGAATATCATGTTAGATAATGAGTTATGAGATATGGTAGCAGGGGCTGTATAACTAACCCTCACAAGGTCTCCAACCTGCAAATTCATCCAGGGAACACTTTCCCACTTCTCACCTTGCAATACATCAACAAGAGTGCTATTGATAGATTTATCATTTTGCAGTCGATTCTGTATCAACAAAAATAAACAATTGTAAAAATTAACAAAACAATTCTAGTTAAAATCAGCCACATCTAAAATCAAAGATTAACAAGTAAAGCTAACTTATCAGTGGGTTTACTAACCCAATCCTCAAAAGCTTCCTTTGCAAGAGAAGCTAAAAGCACAAGACTTAGTGGAACCACATTTGTTACGGGATGCACTGGACTGCAAAGTGATAAGAGTACCTTAGTGGAAACTACTATCAGTTATATAGTGCACGGACTTTATCTATCATTATGAAAAAAACGGCTCAAACTACAAATATTGGAAATGGAATACGAAGATGCTGGAAGAATTCCCAAACAATACAATATAAAAATGATATACTGATATAGTTACCTGATTGGTGTAGTTGATAAGATTGAGATCATAAGAAAGTACAAATTGGCCACCCGTCTGAACTGTCAGCATAAAATACAGGTACTTTTAATAGAATAAGTAGAGCAAGTCAAACAACGAACTTAACAGCATCAAATGGACATCATGGAAAAAGTGTTTCATGGTATTGCTAAAATGGTTAAGGATAAAAAAACCAGCTCACCTGCTCAAACAACCCTTTTGGTAAAAAGGTCAAAATGTTGTATTTAGTAGTTGATATGGAATTCCCCTGAAAGAAGGAAATATCCTCCACTTAAGAATTGATATAACATATGAACCTTGAAAGAAAAGGAAAAAGTGATTACTTAAACTTTTGTTTCAATGAGGAATATCTAGATATTTAAACAGTTATATTGCAAGTGAAAAGAAGATAAGAAGGCTGAACTATAAAAAAAACGTAGAAGTTAGAATATCTAAGATACAATCATATAAATGAGCAAGATTGATAAGGTCCTTTGTGGAAATCCGATAGATGATTTATTATAAAATGTCCTTCTTCCACCTTAAACCTTTTGTTAAATACCAAGGTTCTAAACGGCGGTAGACAGGTGCGCGGCGGAGAGAGCCCGCCTACTGCCGTCTAGGCGGTCGATACATTTTGAACATTTTTTACTATTTTACCAATTTTTTGCATAATATGCATATTTTAAGGGTGTTCCATGCATAACTAAGTTGTAGAACGAAGATTTATAAAGTTTTAGTTTTGTAAAAGTGAACCATAGGCCCATAATACTTACAAAACCTTTTTGGCCAAAATATCTTGTTAGGTATTACTCCACCTAGGCGTCCGCCTATGCTACCAACCTCTGTTGGCCGTCTACTCTACCGTCTACGGAAAAGCGGTGCGGAGAGAGACCGTCTAGACGGCCGCCATTTAGAACACTGTTAAATACTTCTCTACTTTCAGCAAACAGTGTGTTAATGAACTCTCCATGTGCCGATAGATGCAACGACTGTTGACTGACAAACGATAGAAACAGCAGGCAGTAAATATCCAATACATAAGATACCCACTACAAAATATGACAATTTACCGACAGAAGCCAGCGATAGACATAGATCAGTCGCTAAATTAGTGAATGATCAGCAACTAAATTACGACAATTTTGTTGTTCTCAATCACATATCTATATTTCCGTCGCTAAGGTGTCGAAATCTTATAGCAGCGCCTTAGTGACGGAATAGTTACATTGCTACGAGACTTAAAATTCATATAACACATTCCTTTCTCATTCCTAAAAATGATCCCAATCTCACCCCACCCCACCCCAAACCCAATTTTTTTCTTCCTCTTCCCGACTCCCACCTCCTCCTCCTCCCGACCAGTCGGTGTCTCGCGGCGGCGCCGTTCAGGCCTCCTCCACCAACGGATCGAGCTTTGACGACGAGCAGCCCCCTCTCCTCGTCTCCTTCTCTCAACCCTCTCATCGTCTTAGTATGTGAGATCTATAACCCTAGATTTTATTTTATTTTTGTTGAGATTGATTGATGAATTTCATTGATAATCTCATAGGCTTTATATAGCCTTTACATGATAGAATATCCAATGGAATATCCTGTGGCATATTCTGGCATCCCAAATATGTCCTCAGGATATTCTCATACTAAATATAACATATTCTCGTACTAAATATATCAACACTCTCCCCCTCAAGATGGGCGAAAGATATTCACTAAGCCCATCTTGTCACATCCTTTCATCATGCTGATAGAGTTAAGCCCCTTTGTCAATCCGTCTGCTACCTGATATTTGATTGGAACATAGCCCAGCTCTAGTAGTCCACCATCCAGCTTTTCTTTGATGAATCTGTCAATCTCGATATGCTTGGTCCTGTCATGCTGTACTGGATTGTTGGCAATACTAATAGCTGACTGGTTGTCACACCATAGCTTCATCTTGGTCCCCTGGTCCAGCTTTAGCTCCATCAGCATATTCTTCAACCACAATAGTTTTGTGACTCCCAAGGCCATAGCTCTATACTCTGCTTCAGTTGTTGATCTGGCAACCACTGACTGCTTCTTACTCCTCCAAGAGACCAAGTTGCCTCCTACAAATATGCAGTATCCCGATGTAGATCTCATGTCGTCAGCACAGCTAGTCCAGTCAGAATCATAATAGCCCTCGATGCTCACATGATTATTTCTTCTGAAAATTAGTCCCTTCCCGGGGGCTCCCTTCAAGTACCTCAGAATCTGGTACACTGCGTCCATATGATCCTTCCGGGGGTCATGCATATAGCGGCTCACTACACTGACCGCAAAGCTGATATCAAGTCGAGTGTGGCTCAAGTAGATCAACTTGCCCACCAATCTCTGATATCTATCCCGGTCAACTGGTTCTCCAGCTTCAGCATCCAGTTTGAACTTCTGGTCTATCAGTGTCGTAGCTGATTTGCATCCCATCATCCCTGTTTCCGTAAGCAGGTCCAGTGCGTACTTCCTCTGAGAAAGAACAATTCCTTCTGTATCTCGAGCAATCTCAATTCCGAGGAAGTATCGAAGAGGGCCAAGATCCTTCACCTCGAACTCCTTGCCAAGCTTCCCTTTGAGTTGAGCGATCTCCTGCTCATCATCGCCTGTAATAATCATATCATCTACATACACCGCAAGCATGGTGATGTGGCCTCCACTTCGTCTGAAGAATACAGTATGATCAGCATTGATCTGCTGATATCCCATCCCTATCATAGATCTACTGAACCTGTCAAATCATGCTCGAGGAGACTGCTTCAGTCTATAGAGGGACTTCTTCAGTCTGCAGACCTTGCCTTCTGTCTGATTGGTGCCGAATCCTGGTGGTATCTCCATGTACACCTCCTCCACTAGATCTCCATGAAGAAATGCATTCTTCACATCCAGTTGGTGTAGCTTCCATCCTCCATTGGCTGCCAGAGAGATCAAGGTCCTGACAGTGCTCATCTTTGCCACTGGTACAAAGGTCTCGTCAATGTCGTACGTCTGACTGTATCCTTTTGCCACCAATCGAGCTTTGTAGCGCTCAACCTGTCCATCTGGGTTCTGCTTCACCGTGAAAACTCATTTGCATCCGACTGCTCTCTTCCCTTCTGGCAGTCTCACCAGCTCCCAAGTGTGGTTCTTCTCAAGAGCTTCCAACTCCTCGTGCATCGCCGCTTTCCACTTTGGATCGTTCTTGGCAACCTGTCAATTGTTAGGTACAGTAATATTATCCAAAGATGTTATAAATGCTTCATGAGAAGAGGAGATATGGTCATAAGAAACAAACTTAGCAAGATCCCAACCATATCTGTCTGGAGGATTTTTCGCATTACTGCGAGTAGTCCTTCGTGTAGATAGTGGTGTGAAAGATGTAGGAGGAACGATATCACCTGAGGAGGATGGTGGTGTAGATGAGGAGGATGGCGGTGTAGGTGTCTCAGGAGTTGGGACAGACGCAGGCAGGAGACTTAGCACTGGCACTGTAGGTACTGGTCATGCAGTTTGCTTCTCTCTTCTGCTATAGGTAAGTAAGTCCCCCTGAGCCGTAGGCCTAACACTTCTCATCTCCTCTCCATGTTCCGCTTCACCTTCATGTTCCTCCTCAACCGTGCCTCTGTGCCAAACTTCTAAATCAGTTACCACAAAGTTCTCTATCTCCCCCTCTCGCCTTATACTGCTAGTATTAGACGTGTTGTGTGAAGTTCCCTCCTGGCGGTAATATGGTTCATGCTCCCGGAAGTGAACATCCATACTAACAAACTTCTTCTCTACTGGACTCTAGCACACATACCCTTTTTGAGTTGTTGAGTAGCCCACAAAGATGCACTTGACCGCGCTAGGATCAAGTTTTCCAACTGATGGTCTGTTGTTTTTCAGAAAACACAGACATCCGAACACCTTCAGTGGAAGTATCCCACTATTATTGCCTCGCAATACTTCACATGGGGACTTCCATCCCAGGATTTTTGAAGGCATCCTGTTGATAAGTTGAGCTGCTGTCAACACTGCATGCCCCCATAGATTTTGTGGGACATTCATGTCGATCATCATACTTCTTGCGGTCTCCAGAAGGTGTCGATTCTTCCTTTCTGCTACTCCATTTTGTGCTGGTGTGTATGCACAAGTGGTCTGATGCTGTATTCCGTGTGCTGACAAGTACTTTGCAAGCGTCTTGTTAGTATACTCCGTTCCATTGTCAGACCTCAGTACCTTCACCACTGCATTGTACTGAGTCTAGACATGCTTATGAAAATTCCGAAAACAGGCAAATACATCACTCTTATTTTTCATCAGATACAGCTAGGTAACACGAGATACACAATCAATAAAGAAAACAAAGTACTTATACCCATTCATAGTGTTAGTAGCATATGGATCCCAAACATCAGAATGTACTACCTCAAAAGCAAAAGAGCTCTTATGACCAGTACCAACATGAGCTTCTAGTAAGTTTTCCTAACTCACATGCATCACATACTAATTTCTGTTTATTTGTTTTTGCATAAATCTCTGGATACAACTTACTTAGAGTATCAAAGGAAGAATGTTCCATCCTCCTATGATGAAGTATCAAAGTATCTTCAGTCCTCTGCTGCAGCTCTCCCATTCCAGCCTTCTCTGCCATAGATACCAATGCTGAGTCCAGTCCTTCTCGATCTAGGTACCACAGTCCCTCATGCCAAGTTCTCCTGGAAGATCACCTTAGGAATATCAAAAGAAACAATGCATTTAAGTTGAAGAATTATAGAACTAATAGACAGAAGACTGACTGGAAAGGATGGAACATGTAAAATATTGGATAATCTTACTGAACTTGTACAATTAACAGTACTCTTACCGACCACTGGCTGGAAAGTGCCGTCTGCAGTCTGAATGGTGTCTGCTGATGCTAGGTGAGTGTATGAAGAAAACTCACTAGCATTTCCGGTCACATGCCGAGATGCTCCTGAGTCGATAATCCAGTCTGACGTTTTAAGAGAGGACATAGATACAAGAGCAAGTGACTCGTCAGTACCTTCTGATGGGTGGACATACATAGCGGCGCTGCCTCCAACGAAGAATGGGGTGGATGCCTCCTCTGTTCCACTCCTCCTGTCTCCCTCGGCTGACGCTCTCTGCTTTCTCTCCAGCATGTCCAGCAGTGCCTGATCCTCCTCAGTAAAGGTGCCAGCAGCTCCTCCATTCCCTTCTACTACTAGCAGGTTTGCCCGATACCCTCCTCGGCCGCCTCGTCGACCCCCTCGACTACGACCACGTCCAATATATCCTCGTCCACGTCCACCACCAGAGTCTCCCTCCTTAGGTGGTTTGGTACAAGCATACCGATGATGGCCCATCTCTCCGCAATTGTAGCACTGTCGATTGTGTTGCCAGAGCTCTCCCTTGGATCCTATGTCGCCCGAGCTAGTAACCGCTAGTGCTGAGTTTGCTTCGGGGGGACCACCTGTCCCCACATGTAGTCCGATGCGTGTCTCCTCCTGGATCATGGCTGAGATAGCCTCCTCGAGACTAGGAATCTCTGGTTGGGCGAGGAGTAAGGCTGTCCTCTGTGCGAATGCTGTAGTCAGCCCTTTGAGGAATTTCATCGTCCTCTCCTGCAGACACACATGTCTCTCCTTGCACTTTGGGTCCCCACAGCTTGCCCGTTTTGAGGAGTGATCATAATCCAGCCAGAGACGCTCCAACTCTGTGGCGTACTCCTGCACCGTCTTCTCTCCTTGTACGGTGTCGTCGATCTCCCCTTTTATCTGGAAGATCCGTAAGTTGTTTCCCACACCATCATAGGTTCTTCTCAACTTCTCCCACACGTCTTTCACCATCTCAATGCCATCTACTGTGGAGGCAATAGACTGGACTAAGGAATTGAGAAGCTAGATGTAAATCACCATATGAGTGGATTTCCACTCGTCGCGTCCTGTCGAGCCCTCGTCCGGCTCCGTCTTCTCGCTCGTCAAGAATCCCTCCAAGTTCTTTCCTGCAAGGGTTCTTCTCACCCGCCGTGACCAACTCAGATAGGTGACTAGTCCGTCCAACTTCAGATCGATGGAGGGAAGTTCCAACTTCGGCGACGTTCGTGTCGTGCTCTCACCAGCCGACATCTTCATCAACTTCATCAACATCGCAACATCTGTAGCATCCAGTTTCTTGAGGATCGCCTCCATCGATGCTTCTTCTCCGATCACGTCACGCTTGCTCCACGACTCACGCTCATTCTCGTCGTCCTCTCCTAGATCCGAACATGTCTGATTTTATCAGATCTAGGCATCAGCGTCTCCTTCGTCCTCGTCGTCCTCTCCTACGTGCGGGGAGAAGGGGGGTTACGCGCACAGCGGCAGCCACGGTAGCAGCAGCGGCAGCAGCAGCCGCAGCAGCCGCAGCAGTAGCGGGAGCGACAGCGGAAGCGGGGAGGGAGAGAGGGAAGGAGAGGAGGGAAAGGTTAGGTTAGAGTTTTGGTGGCGGCTAGGGTTAGGTTTGTGGAAAGGTGGCTCTGATACTATGTTGAGATTGATTGATGAATTTCATTGATAATCTCATAGAATATCCAATGGAATATCCTGTGGCATATTCTGGCATCCCAAATATGTCCTCAGGATATTCCCATACTAAATATAACATATTCTCATACTAAATATATCAACAATTTTTTTTATTTGTGAATGTTCTATAAATTAATGTTCTAATTTTTTTATTTTCTGATGTATGAGAAATTGATAGTTTAAATGCACGAATTTTGTATATTATTAGGTTGGATTGTTGATGTCCAACCTAAGATATTGCCATGAATAAGAGTTTCTCAATTGTGGACATTACTCATCTTGACCTAACTCCTTATCATGGATTAGCAGGAGGCCCTTTTTAGTAATATAATGCAGGCGTACAAGGGATTTAGATGATACTTTTGAGGTTTATGTCCTTAAAGGCCATTAAGTAGAATCTTAAATTCTTCTACCTTCTAATATAAGTAATAATATGGAGAAAAATTATGCATTTGACACAAGGGTATTTAAAAAAAATCTGGTTGAAAATTCGTGGATGTCAGAAAGAGTTGCATTTGACTATTAACTGGTCGAAGTAGACTATATATATAGGTCAGGTCTACAAGCTAGATTTTTAAGATTTGAAAAATAGATAAAGAGGTGCTTCTATAACCTAGTCGTTTATGCTTATAAATATGGTTATGATTTTGGTTGTATAAGAGTTATCTAGGACTAGGTAATTTGTAATCATATTTCCATTTAGAGACTATACAATTCTTTTGATAAAGATTAATTAGAACCATAATCAATTTATGTTAAACTTCTTATATTACTTGCATCTTTTACACTAGGACATGTATGCATATAAAGAAATGTATGCTATATGACTTTGACTAATAAGGCCAAATGGAAAGACCATGCATGTTTATGTTCCTTCAAATGGAACGTGGGTTCAAGAATTATATTTTATGAATTTGAATCCTTCCATTGCAAGCCCTTCCTTCTCTCATTTCTGCTTTGTCTATCTCTGACTGTGGTAGAAGATAGGCCTATTCGGAGGTATTCCGTTCAAAGTGCTAGTACTCTTTATCGAAATCTAAGACTTATCACATAGATGCAACTTAAAAGAAAGAAACACAAAATAAAAGAAAGTAGTGATAGCTAATAGTGCTAGTACTTTTGGGTTCTATGTTCTATAAAAGAAAAAAGTAGTTATAGTTAATAGTGTTAGTACAAAAAAAAAGAAACAAAGTAGTGATGTTTATGTTCCTTCAAATAGTACGAAAACAGCGTCACCTCCTCGTTACCAGTACTGCCTCTTCGAGGGTTGAACCGCCGCATCGATCTCGTCGACATAGCGCCGGAGACCTCGCAGCTCGAGCCTCAACCACCATCGTTAGCCAGATCTATTGGAGGAGCACCAGGATCGCCGAATCTCGTCGTTGCAAAGCCGGATCTAGCCGAAGACCCGCCGCATCGGTAAGCCCCTCCTCGATCTGCTCGACCCCCCTTCTTCCTTGTTTCTAGGGTTTCGATTTGAGGTTAGGATTTCACTAGGGAGAGGTTGTTGTGCGTAGTTGGGGAAGAAGAGGACCGATATGGTTAAGGGTTCTTGTTCGGCGGCTGATGGAAAGAGAGGAGTGAGAAGAAGATGATGACGACTTAGGATTTCGTTTGAAGAAGCCGAGCTGTGAGCTAGGGTTTTCACCTGGTGTATTGAGAAGGAAGAGAAGCAAGTGAACAGATGGTGAAGGGAGAAGGACCTAGGGCTAGGGTTTCAGAGCGGCGCCGGGAAATGGAATGAGTAAAGAGAGAGAAGAGCAACTAAGTTATAACGTTAGGGTGTATAGTTGGACCGGGTCGGGTTCATAGTTATTGGGTTAAATCTAGCTGAAGAAATTAGAAAGAAATATCAAGTGACAATAGGAATGGGCTGGGGTACACAAGCTGTTGATGGGCTTTGAGGTTTTTAGACTTTTAAGTTTAGAAAAGAATTAATGAGCAGTAGCGGTTGAGGTCATTGGGCTAGACTGCAATGTGAGGGCTGGGGTGTTTTTTATTAATGCTAGTTGCAATTATGTCATTTACATTCCTATAGATTTTAATAGTAAATATTTTACTATGTTAGAACCTATGATGCTTGGCATGCTACTGATGGTTATAGTTTAGCTATTATTTTAAATGACATTACTTTATTAAATTTTTCTTGGTAGTTAGTATAAATAAAAAATTGTTTACTAATATATAGATCTATTTAAATTAAATAGTATTTTGTTATGCTAGGATATGGCATATTTGCTATGTAGACTTAAATTCCCTTCTTATTTAGTATTATTAAAGGGCAACTATTTAGCTATTTTATATATCATTGCTAGTTAGTCTAAATATATAGTTAGTAATATTCTTAGCTAGTTTATACCTATAATTAGCTTAGTATTGGAAAATAGCTATTTACTAGTTAACAATATTTGGATAATTGTCGTTAATTAATTTCTAATCATTTCTCCCAATAATTGTTCTAGGTGGACATAGAGATTTATGCTTTTCTATTCTCGATCAACCAGAACAAGGCAAGTACTTCTATGTTTTGATTCATTTACTTCATATCATGTTCTTTTTTATATTGGACACATTTTTACACGATTTGGTCTATGTTTCTGGTTCATGTTCTTTACTTGTACCTGGGGATGGAAAAATACTACGGATATGTGACCAAATCCAAGCGTTTGTTAGGCAATACATGATAGCTTAGGTCTCACATCGTGCATGTGGGATTCTAAGCCGTACCAATATTTGTGCTTCATGATCTTACCTCAGCCGGTCACATACTCTAGTAGCTATTTCAAAAATTCACATGACATGATCTCTTGTTTCATAGTGTTAGTTTATGCATTTACAATTTCATGTTCATCATGTTTCATTGTCTCTTTTCTTGTTCACTATGTTGTACTTGTTTCATTATCGTAGATTGTACTTTGCTCCGCTCCTGACTGGATATGTTTCATTATCGTAGATTGTACTTAGTTTCATTACTTATACTTGTTTAGAGTTTTACTTTGGATATTTGTATTGTGAGTTGTCTCTTTTATCCTTGCTACCGGATTTGTCTCCGGTATTTTTTTTTGTACAAGTTGTAATAATGACTAGTAGTGTAATGACTCTTGGGACGTTATAGATGTCGTGATATTTTATTTATCATGTTACTTGTAGTTTTTCTTAGACTTATACAGCTTACTTTGTTGTGTCTATCAACGAAGGCTGGACGTGTCTGACTCGTATCCGATTATTCAGAAGCGGGTCGTGATACCTTGACTATGCGGTTGATGAACTTCATGCATAGTCAGCAGCACCAGCCGTTGTCACCAACCCTACCTACAAGCTGATGTTTTTTGTTGTATTTTGAGAGATGTATTAATACTTGTATTCATTTCAGTATTGTATATATTGTTGTTGTACTGTGTTGGATATTAGATCTATGTATTATATTTAATTGTGTTGGATATTTTATACATGTGTGTTTTCATCTATCTGTATTGGATATAGATATATGGATCTATGTTGGATGTGTTGGATATGTGTGTGGATATGGATGTTTGGATATGGAGGGGGTGTGTGTGTGTGTGTGTGTGTGTGTGTGTGTGTGTGTGTGTGTGTGTGTGTGTGTATATATATATATATATATATATATATATATATATATATTGTGTTATAGGTTGTGTGTAGCAGGAAATATTTAATTCTGGGAAAAATATCCAAGTTAGCGACGGAACATCGACTGACTAGCGACGGATCAGCTACTGAATGCTGAAAAACCGCAGTTAGCGACGACTAACGACGGATCAACAACTAAATTTTCAATCGCTATTCTAATAAAGTTTATGTATGATACACAAAGAGTATCAGAGACGATTGTTATTTCTGTCGCTAAGTTCGTCGTTGTTTTAGCGAGGGAACGTTCAGTCACTATTTCGTCGCTGAATTTTCGCTGCTGATTAGTTAATCCAGCGACGGAAAATGAACGACATATGAACTAGCGGCAGAAATTTTGAGTCATTGCTCCGTCGCTATTACTATTCAGTGACCGAAATTGTCAATATAACGGCGGAAACTTATGGCGCTATTTTGTTGTATTTTTGTAGTGACCAAGTAGAAATTTATGTACCCAGGACGATTAATCAATCAGGACGATCATTGGTCCTATAATGATAGTCGGATCATTTTTTGTTAACCAAGCATTTAAGTATCAGTAGGTCGGATTTAAAGTTAGGTTGGGAAAAAACAAGATATGCAGCTAAACCCATATAAACTCCAAGTATCCCTCCCAACCCTCTTCCTCTAAACCATTTCTTTTCTTTTAACTTTTCTGAAAAGTAACATAGTATATTGTTGTTCTATGTGATTTTCTTTGTCAATTTTCTTCAATCTCTAGACTTCAGTTCTCGTTTTTTTCCTCGTTGTTGGTTCTTTACTGTCAAATTTAAACTTTTTCTATCAATTTTAGTTCCTTGTTATTGATTTATGTGACACTTATATTGGTATACAAATTGTATTAGTGATAGTCGTTTCGTAGTTGTTGAGTAAAGCTATTACATACATTTCATCTTCTATTTATAGGTAATTTTCCTAATTTTTCTTATTCATTATTTTTGGGAAAAAGTAATTTTGTACTTAATAATCAGAGTAATTCGTGAGCAATCCGATCACTCATTCCAAGGTCCACCGGGCGGGTTTACAGACCAAGTATTTTAACCTTGCATACAACAGTGAATTGACAAATAAATAAAGAAATGAGGCCTCAAGTGTATATCTAGAGGCTTAATGCAGATTTTGGTTGCAAAAGTCTTCTATAATGATCATCAAAAAAGCATCAATCATAATTGTAGAATTTCTGAGATTTGGTTCTCATAAATTAGGAAATACTTCTGTTATAATTTACTGAGTTGTATAGGCTGTAATTAGGGGATTCGGTTAATTGATTACCTAATTTCCTATGATTTAGTTTCCATTTCTATTTGACTAATTGTAGAAGGTGTATTAGCTGTATTCCTAGATCAGTGGGCTAATTTTCTGTTTCCTAGTCCTATTTATTCTGTTGTATTGAATAATAAAAAAAAGTTTCAGTTTTCTCTCCCGATTATTCTTCTTCCTCCTCCAAAATCTTCATGGTATTAGAGCTTTTCTGACATCCATTCCCGCACATACGGTATGGCCACAGAAAAACATAGCTCCTCATCTGAAGTTACCCCCAATCCAGAAACTGCAATGGCAGGATCCAATGGAGGAACCGAGAGCAAGAGTCAGCCCATAACCAGTCACAAATTAAATGGGCACAATTACCTTCAATGGTCCCAGTCCGCCATGATGTTCATATGCGGAAAGATGAAAGACGACTACCTCACCAGAGTTGCAATGGCCCCAAACAAATATGATCTGAAATACAAAACCTGGAAATCTGAGAACAGTATGGTGATGTCGTGGTTGATAAACTCCATAGTGAATGAGAACATAGAGAACTTCATTCTCTACGTAACTGCCAAAGTGAATAAGATCGGAGAGAACTTCCTTCTCTACATAACTGCCAAAGGAATATGGTATGTTGCAAGAGAAACTTATTCCAGTTCCGAGAATACGTCCGAATTGTTCGAGGTCGAAAGCATCCTCCATAATTTTCATCAAGGTGAGTCTTCGGTTACCCAATACTTCAACTCTCTCACTCGGTAGTGGCAGCAACTAGACCTCTTTGAGGTTCACGAGTGGAAATGTCAAGAAGACGGAACCTTGTACAAACAGATTGTCAAAAAGAAGCGTGTTTTCAAATTTTTGATGGGGCTCAACAAAGATCTCGATGAAGTGCGGGACAGAGTTCTATGAACAAAGCCCTTACCAAGCATCCGTGAAGCCTTCTCCGAAGTTCGCCGAGAGGATAGTCGAAAAAAGGTGATGATGGGATCTCAATCTGTCGTTCCAGCAAACGGAGAAGGGTCTGCCCTTATTGTTCGAGGACACCAGCAATCTCAGAACAACAATCGGCTCCGAAGAGGAAGACCTTGATGTGACCATTGTCGTAGACCTGGTCACACTAAGGAACCTGTTGGAAGATTCGACTGACTGGAAGTCGCCCTCCGTACGACACATCAATAAAGAAAGCCATGGAAATACTGCCTCCACAACCGATGGACTTACTTCAAACGAATCTGTCATGTTTAGCAAAGAGCAGATTGAACTTCTCCAGAAGATGTTTGGACAATCCTTGCCAACTCCAACATCGTCTGCAAATTTAGCTCAATCAAAGCTCTTAGTGTAAAGCAGGTTAAGAGACCATGGATTGTTGATTCAGGTGCTTCAGACCACATGACGGGTGAAGTCTCTCTTCTCATTAACCTTAAAACTTGTCCAGAAGGACACACTGACAGAATTGCGGATGGATCCGTATATAAAGTAACGGGGATCGGTTCAACGAAAATTTCAAATTCCCTTATCCTCAAATCTGTCCTTCTTGTTCCAATCCTTGATTGTAATGTCTTATCGATTACTAAACTTACCCATGATGAAAATTGTGTAGCTAAATTTGTTCATAATATGTGGGAATTTTAGGACTTGGATTCGGAGAAGACGATTGGCAATGCTAAAGAGTGCTCGGGACTCTTATCTCCTCGAAAGTGAAGACCCTCCAAGAAGTCCAAGCTGTGTCAGATATTCCATGTCAGAATAAATCTGTCGAATAACGATGGTAAGATCATGTTGAATCACTATTGCCTAGGTCATCCCAATTTCTTATATTTGGAAAATCTTTTCCCTTCGCTATTCATAAATAAAAATTCAAAGCAGCTTCAATGTGAAATGTGTCAATTTTTAAGCATGTTAGAAATTCTTATCCCAATACTCCGTATAAAAAATCCCATCCTTTCTCACCAATTCACTCTGATATTTGGGGACCTTCTCGAATCAGAAATATAACAGGGACACGTTGGTTCATTTCATTTGTAGATGACCATACTCGAATAACTTGATTATTTCTAATGAAAGAAAAATCCGAAGCAGGTCAGAATTTTAAAATTTTCCATGCCATGATTCAAACTCAGTTTCAAACAAAAATCCAAGTGTTGAAAACTGACAATGCTAGGGAATACTTTGCTTCAATTCTTAGTGATTATATGTCAGGTCATGGGATTGTTCACCTAAGCTCGTGTGTCGACACACCGCAACAAAATGGGGTAGCTGAAAGGAAAAATAGGCATCTTCTCGAGGTAGCTAGAGCTCTCATGTTTACAACTCATGTCCCTAAACATTTTTGGGGGGAAGTTGCCCTTACGGCTACCTATCTTATCAATAGGATGCCCTCTCGTGTCCTAAATTTCAAAACACCCATCAGTACTCTCCTTGAGTCATACCCACATTCGAGAATCTAAAATTCCCTTAAGTATTCGGATGTTCTGCTTATGTCAATGTGCATCATAGAGGTAAACTTGATCCCAGAGTCATCAAATGCATATTCTTAGGGTATTCACCAAACCAGAAAGGATACAAATGTTTATCTCCTATCACAAGACGGTTTTACAATACAATGGATGTCACCTTTTTCTGAAGAGTATTCATACTATACCAAACATGTCATTTAGGGGGAGAACATAGGCAATGAATACCAGCTTTGGACTAGCATTCCTACTGAATCATACTCTTCATCTGAAGAGTTCAGTGATTCCCACAAATTCTTTAAACCAGATCACCCAAACTCTCGAGAGTGAGTCAGTGCCTCAAACAGAACCTCATATTACTAATATTCCTATTGAACCCTCAACTCCACTACCAATAGTTTCTCAAAACTCTCATGTCCCAAACGATCTTCGTGTCTATTCTAGGTGGAGAAGAACTCCAGAGGAAACGGAGAACCGAGCATATCTTGAGCCAGTCCACGAGTCCAACCTGAGTACATACCAACCTGATAGTTCCCAAGGAAATATCTCCGAACCTCTTGTTACCGAGCTGCCTCCTAATGATTTGAATTTACCAATTGCTCTAAGAAAGGGTGTAAGATCTTGTACAAACCATCACATCTACAACTTTGTTTCTTATAAAAAATCTCTTACCAAGTTATAAGGCCTTTACCGACAGTCTTGATCAGATACAGGTTCCCAACACCGTTCATGAAGCTATTCAGGTACCTGAATGGAAGGCAGCCATTTTTAAGAACTCGGTGCCTTAGAGAAAAACAAGACTTGGGAGCTCACAGAACTACCACCAGAAAAACAAGTTGTTGGATGTAAGTGGATCTTTATGGTCAAACACAAAGCAGATGGAAGTATGGAAAGATTCAAGGCTCGCCTTGTAGCTAAGGGTTCCACTCAAGCATACGGCATTGATTATTAGGAAACGTTTGCACTAGTAGCAAAGCTCAACATTGTTCATGTCCTCCTCTCCCTAGCATCTAACTTGGATTGGCCTCTTTAAAATTAGATGTCAAGAATGCATTTCTCAACAGTGATCTCGAAGAAAAGTCTATATTGACATTCCTCTTGGAATTGAATCTCCTGCTACAACCAACAGAGTTTGCAAACTTAAAAAATCTTTATATGGATTGAAGCAATCTCTCCGTGCCTGGTTCGATAGGTTTTCGAAAGTCCTAAAGAGATATGGGTACATTCAATGCCAAGCATATCACACACTCTACGTCAAGCGTTTCCCCACTAACAGAATAGTTATCCTAATTGTGTATGTAGATGATACTGTTCTGACAGGTAATTCTATAGTAGAGATGAATAAAATCAAGGAATTCCTAGCCAAGGACTTTGAGATGAAAGACCTAGGCTCAAATATTTCCTAGGAATGGAAGTAGCTCGGACAAGGAAAGGCATATTTGTCTCTCAGAGGAAGTACTTGATCTTCTCATGGAAACTAGAATGATGGGGTGTAAACCGGCTGAAACTCCCATGGCCTCCGCAGTGAAGCTTGGAATGAAAGAAGATAGTGCCCCTTTGGACAAAAGTTGTTATGAGAGACTACTAGCAGTGTTCTAAATGGCGTCCGCCTAGGCCGTCTAGGCGGTCTCTCTCTGCACCGTTTTTCGATAGGCGGTTGAGTAGGCAGCCAACGGAGGTTGACGGCATAGGCGGAGGTGAGGCGGCATAGACGGGCGCCTAGACGGAGCAATACTTAACAAAATATTTTAGCCAAAAAGATTTTGTAAGCATTATGGGCCTATGGTTCACTTTTACAAAACTAAAACTTTATAAAATCTTCGTTCTACTACTTAATTATGCATGGAACACCCTTAAAATATGCATATTATGCAAAAAAAAACAGTGGTAAAATAGTAAAAAATATTCAAAATGTACGACCGCCTAGGCGGTGCCTAGGCGGTAGGTGGACTCTCTCCGCCGCGCACCCGCCTACCGCCGTTTAGAACCTTGGAGACTAGTAGGAAAACTCATTTATCTATCCCTCACTAGACCAAAAATTGTTTTCCAGTAAGTGTTGTAAGTCAATTCATGAACAGTCCCACTAAAGAACACATGGAGGGGGTCTATCGTATACTCATGTATCTCAAGATGACACCAGGAAAAGGATTGTACTTCAGTAAGAATTCCAATAGAAAAATTGAAGTCTTTGCAGATGCTGACTGGACAGGCTCTACAGTGGATCGCAGATCTACCACTAGGTATTGTACATTCATATGGGGGAATCTTGTAACTTGGTAAAGTAAGAAACAGTCAGTAGTTGCTCGAAGCAGTACAGAAGCTGAATTCCGAACTATGGCCCATAGGATTTGTGAAGGAATGTGGTTAAGAAGACTACTCAATGAACTGGGCTTCACAACCATTGTACCCATCAGCATGTACTGTGACAATCAAGCCACTATAAGAATTGCCAGAAACCCAGTTCATCATGACCAAACCAAACAGGTGGAAATTGATCGTCATTTCATCAAATAAAAGTTAGATAGCAAGATTGTGGATCTCCTATATACATCAACTCATCATCAAATCGCAGATGTCCTCACCAAAGCATTACCTCGAACCACCTTTGAAGAACTGTGTTGCAAGCTGGGAATGATTACATCTATCACAGTGTAGAATTTCTGAGATTTGGTTCTCTTAAATTAGGAAATACTTTTGTTTTAATTTACTGAGTTGTATAGGCTGTAATTAGAGGATTCGGTTAATTGATTACTTGATTTCCTATGATTTAGTTTCCATTTCTATTGGACTAATTGTAGGTGGTGTGATAGCTGTATTCCTTGATTAGTGGGCTAATTTTCTGTTTCCTAGTCCTATTTATTATGTTGTACATTTGTTTGAACAATAAAAAAAAGTTTCAGTTTTCTCTCCCAATTCTTCATCTTCTTCCTCTAAAATCGTCAATAATTAAAGGGGCAAAATAACACGCATTCAGGTGTTGCATCTGAAGTCCAACGCCGAGACAAAATACAGCCCTTCAAGTTAGCTCACACCACAGAACTTCCAAATCAAAGGTTGATTATGAAAGTTTGACATAATATAATGGGAAGTATTAAACGTAGGAACAATATGAAGCTGAAAAGCTTAGCAGTATCTGCCATGGTGCTGACAAAAACTTCGGGAACATACCGAAGGAAAAAAGACCAAACACCTGTTTCATAGTGAATATATTCAACCTCATATGCTTATGCTTATGCAAAGGATGAGCATGGCTATGTAGGTTAAATGAAATTTTTATCAATTGATTAATTGGTATGACACGGTCATAGTTCTTTCACCTCCGTTGTAATCTTAAGATTCTTAACATAAAGAGTATCATAATGTTCTAGAGGAAATAGGATTCTATTTTTTGTAAGTTAGGTTTAGTTTCAAGATCATGGTAGAGGATCTTGTATGTTTTAAGTCAAATCATCCACACCCTATTCCTTGTTCATAACATAAAGAGTGTTGCTGGGCTGCAGCAAGGGTAAAGGTTACAAATTTTGGTTCACTTGAAGCTTTTCAAGCTTTCACCAACTACAACCCATGGGTGAGAAACCCCCACCTCCACTCCCTTCTAATCCCTATTTCGTTTCCCATCCATACAAATGTTGATGTGCATTAAATGGTTCTACGTATAAGGTCCTGCGTTTGATAATATATGCTGTCAGAATCTTACAGTGCACAAAGGAATCATATACTGGTTCTACTAGACCATACAAAGCCTCTCCAATTGCTGGATAGTGGATGTGAATCTTAATGGAAATGGATATTTTTGAGACGTTATTAGTCAAGAGTATAGTAAAAAGATATTATTGGGGAAATTACATGCAAAATTAAGTGAAAAATCATATTCCATTTATGCTTCACAGGATACTACTCCAAAGAACTCTATAGTGTCCATATCAGTGTCCAACGCGACACTTCCTGGACAACCATTTCAGATATGGCTCACTCATGTCTAGGCTCCAAAGAGACCCAAAACATGGGTGAAAGTGATTTTGCATGGTTGTGATCGTAACAAATATAATTGAGATATGAGAAAGTAACATTTTGTATCATATTCTTTCTGTAATTTTTTGGACCTAGAACATGCATATATAATAGACACTATTACGACATAATGTAAAAGGTCATGTATATGCAGTACATTTCCATGTGTATATATAAGTGTATCCATATCGGACATGTATCCTAAATTTCCTAAAATAGCTTATCCCAAATCCATATTATGCCCATGTCTGAATCCGTGTTTATGCAACCTAGTATTTCATGCATGAAGAATATTGAGATTGATTCTTTAAATTGAGTAGCTTATATCCGTATTTGTTTCCATAAAGGCTCCGCCATCACATAAATACTTAGGTTTCTTAACTTTTGGTTAGTTTTCGTTATGGATAAATATCATGGGCCATGGCTATCTAAACAGTTGTATGAAAAACTTTTATAATGGGATAGATAACTGGAGAATTATTTGAGTCCTGGTGAGATGACCATCGTTAAATAAATTATTATTCTTTGAGATAGCATGCCCCTAAATAAATCCTTCTTCTCATCTTTTCTCGTGCTCCAAACCCAAATCTCATTTAGGCACCTTAGCCCCCCATATTCCAACTATCAAACAATTCAGAAAACCCTTATTTTCTTTTCCACAACCCAACAAACCATGTCCTATAGTACTTACCCTTCGCTTTCCACCTTTAAACCCTCCATATCACCCCTAAACCTCTTTGACTGATCTCCAGAATTGAGAATCTTTGAAAAACCCTTAAAATCCAAACCTTTCCATACATGTTAAGTCCTATCCAATTGTATCGCGATTGATAATAGGTTCTTGAATCGAGGGCTTTGGAGTGAATCGACTTCTTAGGAACAAGAGTCGGATATGTTCATGATTTTGTACTCTTCGGACCTCAGGTATAAACCTTAATCGCATCTTGTTCTTAGTTGCAAAAATTGTGTAGTCTCTAGAGTTATTTACTGTATATTTCTGACAATCATTAGTTATTACTTTCTTTATGCGGATATCTTGGATTGCATTAGTTTTATCCAATTAGGGATCCCTTTACTTCTTGTCCAGTGTCACAGGGCCTTCACAATAAAAGTCACATTCACAATCAGAATCTACGGAGGTTATGGCTTATAATCCATATTTGAATGAATATTGAAATTATGATCTAAAGGAATCTTAAAACACAATAAAATTGGGTTGTCAACATGACAAAGTGAAAAATTCACATCGGTATATTTTACTCTTTTAAATATAATGACACGTTTGTATAGAATAAAGGTTCTTGCATCTAGCAGGAGCAGTCAATTAAAGCTTTACCCTGTAAAAGTTCAAGTCAAGAAAATAAAGTGAAGATACATTTTCTATCTCCTAATGAAAAATGAGTCAGTCGTCTATTATGTAAGTTCTTATTTCAGTTGTAGATTTGGAAAACGTACATTTTTGGTTGAATAAAAAACATACTTTTGTGCTTATGTTCTTGCTATTTGAATTGGCAGAGGAAAGAATTTGGAGCTGATTATGGGAGCATTCTAAACAAAGTGATGTATAAGACCATCTACAATAATATAAGAAACTTGAACAACTCTGGAAATCTGGATTTCTCTCAAAAATTATGGAAGACTGGATGGCTTTTGGATATGGTTTAGATAATTAATCATGCATGTATATTGTATTATTGCTTATCAAACTACCTGTCTAAAGTTTAAAAGAAATCAAGAAAGCTCTTGGGATCTCTAATGCGGCCTGATACTCTAGGTGATTCATTATAAGATCCTAAACATGAAAACAATGATCAGGTACTTGACAGTCAGCAGGACAAAAAGCCTCTTATTAATCTATGACTCTATCTAGGAGTTTCACTTTACAACAACAACAAGAACAAAATCCTTATCCCAAATTTTGGGGTCAATTGTTTGAGTCCTTTTCTTCCATTCAGCAATTAAGGACTATGTCATTTGCCGGTTGTTTGAGTCCTTTTCTTCAATTCAGCAATGTCGTTTGTAATATTAATGAAAACAATATTCTTCTTTACAGATTCAAACCATGTTCAATTAGGCCTATCCCTATTCCTAGCAAGTCCTTTAAAGACTATCTTATCGCTCCTAACCAATGCATCAATAGGTTTGCATTGCACATGTCCAAGCCACCTAATAAGACGATTTCTCTAGTCCTCTATTTAGTTAATGTCACCTCCAACTTCCTACCAATACACTCATTTCTTATCCTACATTTTAATGCATTGTTAAGAAACCATATTAGCATTCACATTTTAGCTATAATAATTTCCTATATATTTCTTAATTGCCCAACACTCTGATCGTAAAACTAAAGCATTATATATACAATAAAGCCTTTATCCTAAATTTTTGGGTTCCACTGTTTGAATCCGTTTTCCCATTCAGCTATGTTAAGGCCATGTCCTCTACAACCTAACATAAATCATATTCTTCTTCAAAACTTAAGTCCATGTTCGTTTAGGCCTACCTATAATCCTAGCAACTCCTTCAACTACTATCTACTACTCCTTAACGGAGCATCTTTGTTTGCGTTTCATGTCCAAACTATCTTTAGACAATTTTCACTTATTTTGTCCTTAATTGACGTTACTCTAACTTTTCAAGAATACACTCATTTCTTATCCAAAATTTAATGTATTCCTATTCATTCATCTTAGCATTCTCATTTTGGCTATATTAATTAATTTGGTGGACATGTTTCTTAATTGTTCAATACTCTGATCCATAAATGCACGATTGGTCTGATAGTCTTCTTATATAATTTTTCCTTCAACTTAAATGGTATCATGTTCACAAAGTAGTCCAAAAGTAATCTCCATTTCAACTATGTTGTTTTAATTCTACGACCAGCATCCTTCGCAATTATTGATCCTGAATACCGAAAACTCTCGCTCATGTTTCACTTGTCCATCTATATATACACCTCTCTTATCTCTTTGACTTCAGATTTGAGCTAAATTTCATACATGTGTTTTCGTCCTACTAAGTTTAAAAGTTAAAACTCTCAACTTCCAAAAAAAAATATTCACACTTTTAGCATCTAACCATTCTCTACTCTCATTAACATTCACAATATCATCAGCAAATATCATAAGCCTTATAACCTTCTCCTAAATATAACAAGTAAACTCACCAATTATTCGTACAAAAGGAAAGAACTTAATGTTGATCATTAATGTAAGTCGATGGTGATAAGAAATAGTTTTCTCTCTCCTCCAATGGTCCGCACGGTCATTTTAACTCCATTATACATATCACTAATAGTCTCAATAATAGCTATTAGAAACTTATTTATAACCATAACCATGAAATAGATATTTATTGTCAAACATAAAATAGTCGACAAGGTAGGCTATCATATTCTAAAAAGTTGGAGGAACAATTTATCATAGTCTTACTACATATAGTTACTGTAGTGAGACTATTCTGGCACATATCCAAATCTTTAATAATAAAGTTGAATTATCAAATAAAGTGGGTGGAGTGAGGGGTTGTAAGGAAAATACTTAGCAACATGGTGGGATGTCATATTCCGGAAAGTTGGAGGATGGTGTACAAAATTTTCTCCAAGTTTTTTTTTCTCTAAAACTATCCTTACTATCTTCTCCTTACTCCTATTCTTCTCCATTAATCTTGTTTCGATCCAACTGTAATCCATTTTACTTGGCTTTCAGGCGTTGAAACCCTAAAAAGTCTCTTTAAGAATAACAGCAACAAATTTTATCTGAAATTGCTGTGTTGGATTTTTGAATCCTTTTGCTCCATTAAGAGACGATTTCTTTCCAACACTAGCAAATATCATATCCCTTTTACACCCTAACTCCAAGTTCTTTTAGGCATACCCCTAACATAAGGCGCTCTTTCAACTAACAACCCATGATTACACTTGATTGTCGCATATATTGGTCCTCTATTTAACGTCTAGATCACCTCATACGATTTCTTTCATATTTATCGTAAAGAAATGTTACCTGTTCATATTTCAATTACGTTTGGCACTGTCATAACCATATCAAATAACTTTAATCCATGTTTTGTCGTCTTGGGACCCTTCGGAGCATACGCAATGACAGGCCACATACCACATGTCGTCTTGGGACCCCTTTGGAGCGTACGCAATATCGTTTCGAGGAACCATTGTATTGGATACGGTGTCAGATACAGATACTGTACTCCAGATAATAACCTGAGTTATACGGATATTTCTTCGGTAGTGCTATGTGGACCGCAGGATTGGACCGCACTTTTGGACCGCCCGCCATGTGTCACGCCCCATTGGCAGGCCTAATGGGATGTGACAGCGGTCACAGTTTGCGGTCCAAGACCGCGGGCGAATTACATTTTCCTTCACTTTTTTTTATATATCCGTTGAAACCCACCAATTTCTACATTGCACTCGACACAAACACAACAAAGCCTAACGAATCCATTTCTTCCATTCTGCTCTACGTCAAAGTAAACAAGAAACGCGTTGCTTCACGGACACCGATCCGACACGACACAAACACCGCAACGCGGAATCAAGAAAGCAGTAGTGGAGAGGAGGGGAAGGAGGTGTGGACCTTGAAGCGGGCGGGGAGGTTGGCGATCCGGTCGTTGCAGAAGACGGTCCTGTGGTCGGGATGCTGCGGCTGGACACGGCCGAGGTGGACCGTCCTCGGCGAAGGAGAAGACGTCGAGCCGAGCCGGGCCGAGCCGTTCCTCGGCAACGGCGCACGGGACCCGGCCGCTCCGTCCTCCCCTCCCAGTCGCACCGAGGATGCCATGAACCGGTCCCCTCCCCCGCTCATTTTCCTCCTCAGCAGCCGGTCCGATGCAAACACAACAAACTAAAGATGGAATTAGGAGGAAGAACAGGAAGTTGCGGAGAGTTTTTTGTGTGTTGTTTTCTTTTTTTTCAAAATTAAAATAATTTATGTATATATAATATGCTAATTACCGTCCAACTTTTCCAAACAAAATATAGGCTAATTCTATTTTAGGAGTTTTTTTAAGAGAGATTTTGTATACTGGAAATTGCTGAGAAACCCAATTTCGGGGTGGGCTTTTATGAAATGCCCATCCGCTGGATAAGTTTTATGAAATATCCAGAATTAAGTATTTTCACGTTAAATATTCCAAGATTCCCTTTTAGATGCCACCCGCTAGAAACTGTTATTTTTATAATACTGAAACTATCCCTCCGCGCGAATTGGTCATCTATATGTATTTGAATTCAAAAAACTCAGATCTGGATTGTGATTTTCGTCTTCTTCTTCACTGGAAATCTGAATTCCATTGCTCTCATCTTCAGCAGAGATCGCAAAGATCGTTCGTAGTTCGGTGTGCTTTTCTTCAGTCGAACTCAGATCATCGCTCGTCATCATCATCATCATCTTCATCTTCATCGTGGAGACATTTGAAGTTTTCCGACAATTAGGTCAATTGTGGAGAGAATATCTTTCTTCTTCTTTTCCATCAGAATTATCATCGTTTTGAAAGAAGAACGAAACTCTTTGTTCATGAAAAAAAACTAAATTACACGGAGAATGCCATTCTCCGTTTTATTTAAAACGGAGAATGCCGTTCTCCGTCTTAATTTAAACGGAGAATGACATTCTCCGTCTTAATTTAAACGGAGAATGGCCATTCTCCGTGCTACATTAAGACGGAGAATGTCATTCTCCGTTTTATTTAACACGGAGAATGACATATTCTCCGTTTTATTTAACACGGAGAATGGCATTCTCCGTGTTAGTAACACGGAGAATGGTCATTCTCCTGCGTTTTAACACTAGAATGACCATTCTCCGTGTTAAATAAAACGGAGAATGTCATTCTCCTGTTAAATAAAACGGAGAATGACATTCTCCGTCTTAATGTAGCACGGAGAATGGTCATTCTCCGTTTAAATTAAGACGGAGAATGTCATTCTCCGTTTTATTTAACACGGAGAATGACATTCTCCGTTTAAATTAAGACGGAGAATGTCATTCTCCGTTTTATTTAACACGGAGAATGGCATTCTCCGTGTTTCTAATACGGAGAATGGTCATTCTCTTGCGTTTTAACACTGGAATGACCATTCTCCGTGTAAACTAAGACGGAGAATGACCATTCTCCGTCTAAATTATGACGGAGAATGGCCATTCTCCGTGTAACTTACAGAACGGAGAATGACATTCTCCGTCTTAATTAAGACGGAGAATGTCATTCTCCGTGTTACTAACACGGAGAATGGTCATTCTCCGTGTAAATTAAGACGGAGAATGCCATTCTCCGTGTTACTAATACGGAGAATGACCACCCTCATGTGAAATTAACATTTTTCGTGTTCTAACACGGAGAATGGCCATTCTCCTGCATTTTATGGTCAGCTGAAACTTTGGAGGGCCATAACTTTTGACTGGGAGGTCGAAACGAGGTCCCGTTTGTCGCAAAATGAGCGTATCGTCGAGGAGACTGAAAGTAACAACTTCACAGTTAGACGGCTTTCTGAAATTTTAGATTCGCAAAAAAATGATGTTTGGACCTCCGTTTTAGCCATTTTGTCGTTTGTCCCAGTCTTTCCGAAATTTTTCGACGAGTTTTTGAAGATTTTTGAGGAGAAAACCTAGATTCGAAAGTGAGCAGCGTAAGGAAGAAGATGAAGTATCGAAACTTTTTTAAGAGCAGTTTCGTGGGTGTTTTCAATAAATTAAAAGGAAGGGCAAAAGGGTCATTTGGAACCCGCTTTGGATAAGTTTCTCTAATTCTGGACACGCGATGAAAGTTTTTTTAGCGGTGGGTTTTACGTAAAACTTTTTTAGTTTTTTGGCATTTCATAAATCTTCCCTTTTGTATAACCCCCACTTTTTATTAACTTTTTGCATTTGGCAAGATTTTCTTAATTCTCCCTATTTTTCTCCCATTTTTTAAAAGTTTTATCATTTCGTCGTCATAGTCCATCAACCAAAATCAATTCACGTGATCTCATGTGACATACGAAAATACAATTATACCATCCACTTAACTCAATACACTAGATCTGCTAACAGTAGGGATTGAGATTTGTTAGTCCCTGTTTTTTCAAATTTGGTTTAATTAGTGTTAATTAGATATTAATGACCTATTTAGCTTTAAAATAATTTATTATAATTATTGGGAATTTTTTTAGAATTTTTTAATGATTTTAAATGAGTTTTAATTACTAAAAATATAAGTTTGCAATTTTACAAAATATTTTAAATTAGTTTTGCAATTATTTAGATCGTTTAATTACTGTTTACAATTTTCTAAATGTTCTATGCAAATTTATTTTGCATATAAACCGAGCGGGAGGGGATTTGCAAATTCATTTTTGCATTAGCTAATGGGAGGGACCTATTTGTTATTTCCTAAAACCTAGGGGCCTAGCTGCTAAACCACCGTCACCCCCCCCCCCCCCACGTTCTTACCTGCCCCCGACGACCGTCGACGAGCGGCGACTGCCACTGCACCACCGACCTAGCCACTAAAACCGACCTCCTTCTTCCTATAAATACCCCCTAGACCGAAACCCTAACCCTAGTTCATCTCCAACCACCACCAGCCCGTCTCGACCCCCTTCTTCCTCGCCGAAACCCTAACTCGGGCCACCCCCCTAGCGCCACCTCCACAGCTACATTCACCACCCACAACCGCCACCACTGAGTTCGCCGAGGCCAGGCGAGTGCAGCGCCACCCGAGCGCCGCGACCACGACGTCCCTAGCCGCCGGAAGGACTTCGACTTCGAACCCTAACACCGGACACGCAGGTAAAAATTTCACATATGTTATTCGCCTGGACACGGGGAACCTAACAGTAGGGTTGGACACGCATTAGCAGTTTCGTGCGTGTCGTGCTGAGCGCAGACACACGACACTGGGTCAGATTGTAACCCCACTTTTTCCTGAATGATAAATTTTTGATATTTCTATATAATTTTATTAGAATTTAATTTAAGATTTTACTAAATTACTAATTATCATTAATATTTTTATTTCCTTTATTAGAGAATATTTCAGCAACCGAGATTGGCTAATTGATTTTCCTAAATTTCTATTAAATTTATGGAGTAATTATAATAAGGATCCATTATTGTTTTTCCTAATTCTTTATTCCACTTTTATTTCTTTTCTCAGCCAAATTCATGGGCCAAACCAGCCCAGTCCAGCCTATTAACTCATTAGGGCGCGGATCCAAAACGGGTCCAGACCCGATAACCCGCCAAACCCGATAACCCACTAATAAATCAACCGTTGGTATTTAAATCCTTCCATTCACTTTCTTCTCTTCAATTCATTCTATTCTTTCCCTCCACTCTCTTCTGCAGTTGGGAACGACGACGAAGCAGCTGCAACTCTCCGCTCGGACAACGACGACGACGGGGACTTCCGCCGAGATTTCTCCAGCCCTCTCCAGAAACTTCTCCCCAACGGCCTAACCAACTCCCAGCTATTTTCCAACTGTCTCCACCGCTCCGCCGCTGCCCGCCCAACCGCCTCGCCTCTGCCCGCTTGCCCGCGCAACCGCCTGCCCGCTCGTCGTAGCCTATAAATAGGACCCAGTCCTCTTCCTTCTTCATCAATCCTTGGAGCGGCGAAGCCCTGCCGAATTGGTGACAGGATTCCCTGCTTCTTCTTCCTCCTCGAGCGAACTCCGACCATGGTGATTCGAGTCTCGAGCTCTGCTCTGAACGACGACAGGGTGAAGAGCTTCTATGTTGCTTTATAGCTTCGACTCCTTCCTATCAAACTCGACGACCAATCGGTGAGTTCTTCAAATCCTTCCTCTTCCTGACATTCAAATTTCTTTTCCTATGGATAATTCATGTTCGATTTCTTTTTCTGGGAGTGAGTTTGATTGAAGGATTGGTGAGTGTCTGATCAATTCTTGAAGGTTTTCTCCAAATTTGGAGTTGGAACCATTCAAATTGAACTCACAGTTGCTTCCTCCGTTTCCGCACATAACCTGTTCGATGAAATGCCAGAAAGAGACGCAGAGTTGCTGTGGGCTCGGGGACACCTGTATCGGACACGCTGGGAGTACGTCCTGTTCACTTCAAGCTGCAGGTATTCTTTTACCCTTTCCTATTGGTCCATTTGATGTGTTATTATGTATCGGTGAGATCGCATGGTAGCAAGCAGCGATAGCACTGTGTCGAGACTTGCTATCTCGTGTCGGATCCATTCGTGTGAATGCAGTGGACACGAGCTAGGTATCAGTGGACACGACTGGAGATCGGACAGGGATCGGTTGACACTAGCACGGTTACTAGGATTCGTGTGATGGATTTTAGTTTCAGCTACTCTGTTTAGTAGCCGTTAGTTTTTCCAATGATTTGAATTGAGGAACAGTGGAGTGTTGGTTCTGTGATAGCCGATCAATGCAGTTTGAATTAGATGATCATTCGGGGGTTTGTTTAAATTATTAGGTTAATTGTTACTATGTGGATCAGCAGTCCATAAATTCTTTGGTTCTTTTGCTATAGACTTTCTATTGAGCCAGCATTTGGGCTCGGGGTTCTTAGGCCATCAAGACTAAGAATAGTTGGGCTGGACCCAAAGCCCAATAGTGAATTATTAGTAGGCTTTGTCTAGTGGTCAGGCTAATCAATAGTGTATGACATGATAAGCTTGATAAGTGATTCTTGTTGGTAGATAGAACTTAGGCACTGGCTTAGAATTTGTAAAATGTTAGAACCTGACTAGAGGTGTACCTAGAAAGCTTCTAAACATTGTTTCCTATTTTCTAGGTGATCTAAGAAGACTTGGAGAAAATTTCGGAATCAAGGCAAGTACATGTACTCAGTATTACCATCATTGCATGCATTGCACTCACATTGTCTCTTGTCATTTATTTTACTATTCTTGCTCGATTGATTGCATTATTTCGTGTCGGGTGGGGGACGTTCTAGAAACATGTGACGGGCTAGTATTGGGCAAACATTGCCTGATAGCATACTCTGTATGCCTGAGTCCATTTCGTGCGTGACTGATAGCATTGTCGTCAGACATGCCTGATTATTGCGTGACTGATAGCATTGTCATTAGACATGCCTGATTATTCGTGACTGATAGCATATATATTTATATGCCTGATTACATATTAGTCCCCACATGTTGATAACGTCCAATTGCACATGTACACATAGCTAGTGCATATTTTATTGCTCATCTTGTTTCCTGTCTTTCAGTTATATTTTGATATACCGTTCCATTGATCTCCATGGTGAGTTTTATTGAGTTAAATTGTACTTTGCTTATTTTCTGACTGGATCGTTGATTACAGGTGAGATGGATTATAGATTATCATTCATGATTGGCATTGGAGCTCGCTTGACGTTGAGATTAGATTCATGTATAGAGATTGATTGAGTGTATTGATTATATGTCATTGTTGTATCATTTATCTTTCACCGGCTTTGTACCCGGATATTCATTTATAAGTTGTAATAATTATATAGTGGATTGCTGTGATAGTTGCTGTAGATTCCGAGATTAGATGCTGTGATGAGATAGTTCTTAATATTGATGATTAGACGGCTCACTACCGCTGTCAACGATAGTGTAGGCCGGGCATGTATCGACCCGTACCCGATTATTCGGGAGCGGGGCGCAAAACAGATTCCATTTGCTCGTGTCCTGAACAGTCTGGACATGAGCCGAACTATTATTTAGGCTATCGGGTTAACGGGTTTAGATTCGTGATATTGTGTTTAGAAACCCATTAACCTAATTCTAACATAAATAAAACCCAAACCCTTTCCCTTAACAACAGACTCGGGCTTACCCCTTGGCCAGCCCTAGTGTCACGACCCGCACCCGCTTTTCGGATACGAGACGTGTCCAAGCCAGCCTACGCCGCAGAGTCGGCGGTAGAACGCTGTCAAGCCCGCAAGAAAATAAATGCTCAAAAATAAACATTTGCTGCTCATTCACATTTCTAATTTATTACAACATTTATAACATTTATATTTAAAGGAAAAATAAAGTTTTACAATTAAAGAAATTGATACAAATGCTTTCTATTCTAGGTTGTCCTCAGCATACCCAAGTCTTTCCAATGCTAACAGTGATCGCGGCTAAACCTGAAAAATGTTGGTTTCCAGTCAGGAATGGACAAGTACACAAACCGACGACAATGCAAAAACACAATAGAATTAACAAGACATGAAAATAGCATATGGAATATGAAAGCTAGTAAGAAAACTGATGACATGGCATGGTGGAAAAGTAAAAGGAAAAATAAAAAACATCTACCTATGTGGTATGAAATACCTTTTAATACGTGAACGGCTGGGCTAATACAGCACATCATACGATGGCTATCGTTCAGTAATGGTACGGCTAACTCATACGTGAGTGTGTATGACTTAGCTATCGTTCAGTAATGTAATTGGGTTTGTTCGCGTATTTACTTAGTATTTCCCCTCCCGACTACTCCGTGTGACGAGCGTGTCAACAAGCAGCAAGATATTTGTATAGACATGAAATAAAAAGACTACTATGAATCGGAAAGCAATCAGAAAGTGCATTACCTGAGGTCCTTGCACAAACCGTAGTCACAAGCCAAGGTGAAGGAAAGTCGATCTAGAAGCTGTCAACCTATAACATATATCGCACCACGAACAGTGCATGAAAACCACAAATTAATTCTAATGTTCTAGTTCTAAATAGTGGCTAGTTGGGTTACTAATTTAATAATAATTCACTTAAAAACTTAATTTAACCTAATAATAATCTGAATATAATCTAAACATACAAGTTTGGCCACCAAAAGTCATGTTTCTTAATTTTGGAAACCATGGCACGCAAATCGAGACGTATCGTTGACTTTTTGGTCAAACGCTATGAACTCTAGATTTTGAAAGTGCACCTTGGTAGATTTCAGTGCCACGAGTGCGTTGGAATCGACCGTGCCTCAAAATCACGCTTTGGTCAAAAGATATCGCCGTTATGGCTAATCGTGACCAAAACGGGGATCAACCGATCAATTCTGAGTTCAACAGAATAAATAAAATATTAAATGAATGAAATAATTTTTGGATAAAATATATGTCGTAGGGCTCTGTGTTAGCTTTCCGAAACTTTAAACGGTTCGTGATTTCGATTTCTGGTTCTCCCGGAATCTCGAAAACACCGAAACGTGTCAAGTTTCGGACAACCGACACTCTACGAATTTTCCAGAAATTTAGGTTCAGAAATTACGAAAATAAATTTGATATTCCGAAACTATACCTCAATACGCTTCCAAAAAAAAACGGCGCGCGAAAAGCACGTCGAAGTTGGCGGAAATCGCTTCGGGAAGTCGAGATCTCTACTCGAACTCTCTCTCAAAAAGGCGGCTGAAATTTTACTAGGGTTTCGAATATAATACTATATATATATATATATATATATATATATATATATATATATATATATATATATATATATATATATGAGAGAGAGGCGGTTCAGCTGGGCGCCGACAGGTGGGCCCCCCGTGGGTAAATTTCCGGGTTATTAATTATTTAATTCAGAAAATTATTTAAAGATCATTTTAAGTCCGAATAAATCAAAATAAATTGCAGAAAAATCCAGAAAAATTCTAGAAAATTCTAGAAAATATTTCTAAGTGTCTAGAATCTAAATAAAATATTTTTAACAAAAAATAACATCATGTGACCTCACATTAAATTTCCAAAGCCTATAAAATATAAATTCTATAGGTTTTAATTATATAAAATTTCCAAAAATTCTAAAAAAATCCATAAAAATTTTGAAATATTCTATAAAATATTTTTAGTCATTTAGAGCCCAAATAAAAATATTGCGTCCCGAAATACCCCCGTATGACCTTACAGTAAATCCTAAAAGTCCTTAAAAATAATAAAACCTTAAATATTAAATACCTACAAATATCCAAAAATTGTAGAAAAATATAAAATAGCTAAATAATACATATATAAGCTATATAGAGGTCATATGACCTTAATATGGTCATAGCCCACCGACAAGCTTTGACATGACTCACAATGGCCATAAAATTAATCATAAACAAATAAAATTAAAAAAATTAAAAAAATTGGGAAGTGGGCTTACAAATCTATCCACCTTAGAAAAATTTCGTCCTCGAAATTTCAAAAGACCCAAATAGGCACAACCAAGAATATCATCAAAATATGACATGACCAATCAATACGAATAAGCACGACAAAGAATATAATCAAGAAAATAATGTGATGAATGATCGAAATTGATCAGGCATATAGAATCAAAATCTAAATACGTTTTAGAAATATAGTGGAAGGAAATCAAAATAGGTTTTAAAGATGACAATTTGAAAATAGAAAAATATGAAAGAAATAAAGAACTAGTAGTTGTAGAGAAGGTGGTAACAAGAAATAAGATATCCAATAAATTTGAAAGAAAAAAATTTAATAGTCGTATGCCAATAAAGGATATAGTCGCTATGATATTCGAAAATTATAAGTATATCCGAAGTCATTTAACCGAGAATCCATGCCTCGCAAGTGTACATCTGGCTGCCGTGAACCCTTGGTTTCATGACTCAAGTATAATATGTTATCGAACACTTTATCAACTCTACCCAATATTGACATAATAAATCAAAAGATCAATAATATAACTATGATATAGTTTTAGTAATATTCGACAACCTACGCAAACTTAAAATTATTTCAACTTAGGGGTCATGCCACGCCAGTGCGCTGCTGACTGCAGTGATCCCGCAGTCTCCATAATTCAAATAAATGGGGACAGTGCACATCTGCCTTACCATTGTATGTCAGCGAAAATTATTTTAACTATAACCATAAGAATTTCAAAGGAACTTCGATAAATTCAATTAAGTCGATCATGATAAGAAAATATAAGTATATGTTCTTGAGTAAAAGTATCAGTTTTGAAAACAAAATGATCACAAAATGAACAAAGACGACTTGAATTAATATATAGATAATTAAATCAAGATTAGGAATTAAAAATAAAACGATCGCAAAATAGATTTGAAAATAAAACGAGGTTTAGAGAAGGCAGAAGATAAAATGGCACAAAAATGATCAAAATTAGGAATTGAATTCTATGAAGGCCTAACTTACCAAGCGAATAATGTACCCACCTTTGATCCTAACATCGTATCAAATATCTAATAGGGTTTAAAATTCAATAAATTATTGGCTAAATCACATGGCCTAATTAGCAACCTTAACTACCCAAGGGTCAAATTGAATAAGGGACTCCTAGTCCTAGTCATTCTCTAAAATTAAATTAGTCCTAGTTGTGAATGAGCATTTTTCTAGTCGCAGACTTGCAGTAGTACGACTAATATTGGTACTACCACAAGTTCGCACAATTTGCGAAGACTGACCTGCATGGGCCACCACAAAAACTTGTCACGACCCGCACCCGCTTTTCGGATACGAGACATGTCCAAGCCAGCCTACGCCGCAGAGTCGGCGGTAGAACGCTGTCAAGCCCGCAAGAAAATAAATGCTCAAAATAAACATTTGTTGCTCATTCACATTTCTAATTTATTACAACATTTACAACATTTATATTTAAAGAAAAAATAAAGTTTTACAATTAAAGAAATTGATACAAATGCTTTCTATTCTAGGTTGTCCTCATCCGCTTTTCGGATACGAGACGTGTCCAAGCCAGCCTACGCCGCAGAGTCGGCGGTAGAACGCTGTCAAGCCTGCAGGAAAATAAATGCTCAAAAATAAACATTTGCTGCTCATTCACATTTCTAATTTATTACAACATTTACAACATTTATATTTAAAGGAAAAATAAAGTTTTACAATTAAAGAAATTGATACAAATGCTTTCTATTCTAGGTTGTCCTCAGCATATACAAGTCTTTCCAATGCTAACAGTGATCGCGGCTAAACCTGAAAAATGTTGGTTTTCAGTCAGGAATGGAACAAGTACACAAACCGACGACAATGCGAAAACACAATAGAATTAACAAGACATGAAAATAGCATATGGAATATGAAAGCTAGTAAAAAAACTGATGACATGGCACGGTGGAAAAGTAAAAGGAAAAATAAAAGACATCTACCTATGTGGTGTGAAATACCTTTTAATACGTGAACGACTGGGCTAATACAGCACATCATACGATGGCTATCATTCAGTAATGGTACGGCTAACTCATACGTAAGTGTGTATGACTTAGCTATCGTTCAGTAATGTAATTGGGTTTGTTCACGTATTTACTTAGTATTTTCCCTCCCGACTACTCCGTGTGACGAGCGTGTCAACAAGCAGCAAGATATATGTATAGACATGAAATAAAAAGACTACTATGAATCGGAAAGCAATCAGAAAGTGCACTTGCCTGAGGTCCTTGCACAAATCGTAGTCACAAGCCAAGGTGAAGGAAAGGCGATCTAGAAGCTGTCAACCTATAACATATATCGCACCACGAAGAGTGCACGAAAACCACAAATTAATTCTAATATTCTAGTTCTAAATAGTGGCTAGTTGGGTTACAAATTTAATAATAATTCACTTAAAAACTTAATTTAACCTAATAATAATCTGAATATAATCTAAACATACAAGTTTGGCCATCAAAAGTCATGTTTCTCAATTTTGGAAACCATGGCACGCAAATCGAGACGTACCATTAACTTTTTGGTCAAATGCTATGAACTCTAGATTTTGAAAGTGCACCTTGGTAGATTTCAGTGCTACGAGTGCGCTGGAATCGACCGTGCCTCAAAATCACGCTTTGGTCAAAAGATATCGCCGTTTATGGCTAATCGTGACCAAAACGGGGATCAACCGATCAATTCTGAGTTCAACAGAATAAATAAAATATTAAATGAATGAAATAATTTTTGGATAAAATATATGTCGTAGTGCTCTGTGTTAGCTTTCCGAAACTTTAAACGGTTCATGATTTCGATTTCTGGTTCTCCCGAAATCTCGAAAACACCGAAACGTGTCAAGTTTTGGACAACCGACACTCTACGAATTTTTCAGAAATTTAGGTTCAGAAATTATGAAAATAAATTTTATATTCCGAAACTATACCTCAATACGCTTCCAACAAAAAAAACGGCGCGCGAAAAGCACGTCGGAGTTGGCGGGAATCGCTTCGGAAAGTCGAGATCTCTACTAGAACTCTCTCTCAAAAAGGCGGCTGAAATTTTACTAGGGTTTCGAATATAATACTATATATATATATAGGAGAGAGAGGCGATTCAGCTGGGCGCCGACAGGTGGGCCCCCCGTGGGTAAATTTCTGGGTTATTAATTATTTAATTCAGAAAATCATTTAAAGATCATTTTAAGTCCGAATAAATCAAAATAAATTGCAGAAAAAATCCAGAAAAATTCTAGAAAATTCTAGAAAATATTTCTTAGTGTATAGAATCTAAATAAAATATTTTTATCACAAAATATCATCATGTGACCTCACAGTAAATTTCCAAAGCCTATAAAATATAAATTCTATAGGTTTTAATTATATAAAAATTTCCAAAAATTCTAAAAATCCATAAAAATTCTGAAATATTCTATAAAATATTTTTAGTCATTTAGAGCCCAAATGAAAATATTGCGTCCCGAAATACCCCCGTATGACCTTACAGTAAATCCTAAAAGTCCTTAAAAATAATAAAACCTTAAATATTAAATACCTACAAATATCCAAAAATTGTAGAAAAATATAAAATAGCTAAATAATACATATATAAGCTATCTAGAGGTCATATGACCTTAATATGGTCATAGCCCACCGACAAGCTTTGACATGACTCACAATGGCCATAAAATTAATCATAAACAAATAAAAATAAAAAAATTAAAAAAAATTGGGAAGTGGGCTTACAAATCTATCCACCTTAGAAAAATTTCGTCCTCGAAATTTCAAAAGACCCAAATAGGCACAACCAAGAATATCATCAAAATATGACATGACCAATCAATACGAATAAGCACGACAAAGAATATAATCAAAAAAATAATGTGATGAATGATCGAAATTGATCAGGCATATAGAATCAAAATCTAAATACGTTTTAGAAATATAGTGGAAGAAAATCAAAATAGGTTTTAAAGATGACAATTTGAAAATAGAAAAATATGAAAGAAATAAAGAACTAGTAGTTGTAGAGAAGGTGGTAACAAGAAATAAGATATCCAATAAATTTGAAAGAAAAAAAAACTTAATAGTCGTATGCCAATAAAGGATATAGTCGCTATGATATTCGAAAATCATAAGTATATCCGAAGTCATTTAACCGAGAATCCATGCCTCGCCAGTGTACATCTGGCTGCCGTGAACCCTTGGTTTCATGACTCAAGTATAATATGTTATCGAACACTTTATCAACTCTACCCAATATTGACATAATAAATTAAAATATCAATAATATAACTATGATATAGTTTTAGTAATATTCGACAACCTACGCAAACTTAAAATTATTTCAACTTAGGGGTCATGCCACGCCAGTGCGCTGCTGACTGCAGTGAACCCGCAGTCTCCATAATTCAAATAAATGGGGACAGTGCACATCTGCCTTACCATTGTATGTCAGCGAAAATTATTTTAACTATAACCATAAGAATTTCAAAGGAACTTCGATAAATTCAATTAAGTCGATCATGATAAAAAAATATAAGTATCTGTTATTGAGTAAAAGTATCAGTTTTGAAAACAAAATGATCACAAATGAACAAAGACGACTTGAATTAATATATAGATAATTAAATCAAGATTAGGAATTAAAAATAAAACGATCGCAAAATAGATTTGAAAATAAAACGAGGTTTAGAGAAGGCAGAAGATAAAATGGCACAAAAATGATCAAAATTAGGAATTGAATTCTGTGAAGGCCTAACTTACCAAGCGAATAGTCTACCCACCTTTGATTCTAACATCGTATCAAATATCTAATAGGGTTTAAAATTCAATAAATCATTGGCTAAATCACATGGCCTAATTAGCAACCTTAACTACCCAAGGGTCAAATTGAATAAGGGACTCCTAGTCCTAGTCATTCTCTAAAATTAAATTAGTCCTAGTTGTGAATGAGCATTTTTCTAGTCGCAGGCTTGCAATAGTACGACTAATATTGGTACTACCACAAGTTCGCACAATTTGCGAAGACTGACCTGCATGGGCCACCACAAAAACTTGTCACGACCCGCACCCGCTTTTCGGATACGAGACGTGTCCAAGCCAGCCTACGCCACAGAGTCGACGGTAGAACGCTGTCAAGCCCGCAAGAAAATAAATGCTCAAAAATAAACATTTGCTGCTCATTCACATTTCTAATTTATTACAACATTTACAACATTTATATTTAAAGAAAAAAATAAAGTTTTACAATTAAAGAAATTGATATAAATGCTTTCTATTCTAGGTTGTCCTCACCCGCTTTTCGGATGCGAGACGTGTCCAAGCCAGCCTACGCCGCAGAGTCGGCGGTAGAACGCTGTCAAGCCCGCAAGAAAATAAATGCTCAAAAATAAACATTTGATGCTCATTCACATTTCTAATTTATTACAATATTTACAACATTTATATTTAAAGGAAAAATAAAGTTTTAAAATTAAAGAAATTGATACAAATACTTTCTATTCTAGGTTGTCCTCAGCATATCCACGTCTTTCCAATGCTAACAGTGATCGCGGCTAAACCTGAAAAATGTTGGTTTCCAGTCAGGAATGGAACAAGTACACAAACCGACGACAATGCGAAAACACAATAGAATTAACAAGACATGAAAATAGCATATGGAATATGAAAGCTAGTAAGAAAACTGATGACATGACACGGTGGAAAAGTAAAAGGAAAAATAAAAGACATCTACCTATGTGGTGTGAAATACCTTTTAATACGTGAACGGCTGGGCTAATACAGCACATCATACGATGGCTATCATTCAGTAATGGTACGGCTAACTCATACGTGAGTGTGTATGACTTAGCTATCGTTCAGTAATGTAATTGGGTTTGTTCACGTATTTACTTAGTATTTCCCCTCCCGACTACTCCGTGTGACGAGCGTGTCAACAAGCAACAAGATATATGTATAGACATGAAATAAAAAGACTACTATAAATCGGAAAGCAATCAGAAAGTGCACTTGCCTGAGGTCCTTGCACAAACCGTAGTCACAAGCCAAGGTGAAGGAAAGTCGTTCTAGAAGCTGTCAACCTATAACATATATCGCACCACGAACAGTGCACGAAAATCACAAATTAATTCTAATGTTCTAGTTCTAAATAGTGGCTAGTTGGGTTACTAATTTAATAATAATTTACTTAAAAACTTAATTTAACCTAATAATAATCTGAATATAATCTAAACATACAAGTTTGGCAATCAAAAGTCATGTTTCTCAATTTTGGAAACCATGGCACGCAAATCGAGACGTACTGTTGACTTTTTGGCCAAATGCTATGAACTCTAGATTTTGAAAGTGCACCTTGGTAGATTTCAGTGCCACGAATGCACTGGAATCGACCGTGCCTCAAAATCATGCTTTGGTCAAAAGATATCGCCGTTATGGCTAATCGTGACCAAAACGGGGATCAACCGATCAGTTCTGAGTTCAACAGAATAAATAAAATATTAAATGAATGAAATAATTTTTGGATAAAATATATGTCGTAGGGCTCTGTGTTAGCTTTCCGAAACTTTAAACGGTTCGTGATTTCGATTTCTGGTTCTCCCGGAATCTCGAAAACACCGAAACGTTTTTCCAGAAATTTAGGTTCAGAAATTACGAAAATAAATTTGATATTCCGAAACTATACCTCAATACGCTTCCAACAAAAAAAACGGCGAGCGAAAAGAACGTCGGAGTTGGCGGGAATCGCTTCGGGAAGTCGAGATCTCTACTAGAACTCTCTCTCAAAAAGGCGGCTGAAATTTTACTAGGGTTTCGAATATAATACTATATATATATATATATATATATATATATATATATATATATATATATATATATATAGGAGAGAGAGGCGGTTCAGCTGGGCGCCGACAGGTGGGCCCCCCGTGGGTAAATTTCTGGGTTATTAATTATTTAATTCAGAAAATCATTTAAAAATCATTTTAAGTCCGAATAAATCAAAATAAATTGCAGAAAAATCCAGAAAAATTCTAGAAAATTCTAGAAAATATTTCTAAGTGTCTAGAATCTAAATAAAATATTTTTAACACAAAATATCATCATGTGACCTCACAGTAAATTCCCAAATCCTATAAAATATAAATTCTATAGGTTTTAATTATATAAAAATTTCCAAAAATTCTAAAAAAATCCATAAAAATTCTAAAATATTCTATAAAATATTTTTAGTCATTTAGAGCCCAAATAAAAATATTGCGTCCCGAAATACCCCCGTATGACCTTACAGTAAATCCTAAAAGTCCTTAAAAATAATAAAACCTTAAATATTAAATTCCTACAAATATCCAAAAATTGTAGAAAAATATAAAATAGCTAAATAATACATATATAAGCTATCTAGAGGTCATATGACCTTAATATGGTCATAGCCCATCGACAAGCTTTGACATGACTCACAATGGCCATAAAATTAATCATAGACAAATAAAATTAAAAAAATTAAAAAAAATTGGGAAGTGGGCTTACAAATCTATCCACCTTAGAAAAATTTCGTCCTCGAAATTTCAAAAGACCAAAATAGGCACAACCAAGAATATTATCAAAATATGACATGACCAATTAATACGAATAAGCACGACAAAGAATATAATCAAGAAAATAATGTGATGAATGATCGAAATTGATCAGGCATATAGAATCAAAATCTAAATACGTTTTAGAAATATAGTGGAAGGAAATCAAAATAGGTTTTAAAGATGACAATTTGAAAATAGAAAAATATGAAAGAAATAAAGAACTAGTAGTTGTAGAGAAGGTGGTAACAAGAAATAAGATATCCAATAAATTTGAAAGAAAAAAATTTAATAGTCGTATGCCAATAAAGGATATAGTCGCTATGATATTCGAAAATCATAAGTATATCCGAAGTCATTTAACCGAGAATCCATGCCTCGCCAGTGTACATCTGGCTGCCGTGAACCCTTGGTTTCATGACTCAAGTATAATATGTTATCGAACACTTTATCAACTCTACCCAATATTGACATAATAAATCAAAAGATCAATAATATAACTATGATATAGTTTTAGTAATATTCGACAACCTACGCAAACTTAAAATTATTTCAACTTAGGGGTCATGCCACGCCAGTGCGCTGCTGACTGCAGTGAACCCGCAGTCTCCATAATTCAAATAAATGGGGACAGTGCACATCTGCCTTACCATTGTATGTCAGCGAAAATTATTTTAACTATAACCATAAGAATTTCAAAGGAACTTCGATAAATTCAATTAAGTCGATCATGATAAGAAAATATAAGTATATGTTCTTGAGTAAAAGTATCAGTTTTGAAAATAAAATAATCACAAATGAACAAAGACGACTTGAATTAATATATAGATAATTAAATCAAGATTAGGAATTAAAAATAAAACGATCGCAAAATAGATTTGAAAATAAAACGAGGTTTAGAGAAGGCAGAAGATAAAATGGCACAAAAATGATCAAAATTAGGAATTGAATTCTGTGAAGGCCTAACTTACCAAGCGAATAGTGTACCCACCTTTGATCCTAACATCGTATCAAATATCTAATAGGGTTTAAAATTCAATAAATCATTGGCTAAATCACATGGCCTAATTAGCAACCTTAACTACCCAAGGGTCAAATTGAATAAGGGACTCCTAGTCCTAGTCATTCTCTAAAATTAAATTAGTCCTAGTTGTGAATGAGCATTTTTCTAGTCGCAGGCTTGTAGTAGTACGACTAATGTCACGTCCCAGAACCAGAATACTGGAGAGCAGGGGCAGACATAGCCAGCTACGTATATTGAAATGGAATCCATCTCGATATACGGTCATGGCTATCTAGATACATGAGGGTTTATCTACAAGCCAACAGTCGCTTATGGCCATGAACAAGCCTAGTGTCTCAATCACAAGCAAGTAAATGAATGTTACAAGATGTATGATCATTAAATATACAATAGTAAGGCGTCCCAAACATTACATATTCAGCTGATCATGAAGCTAGTCGTTATAAAATGTTAGGACTAGCAAGAGTTTAGTCATACATGATCAACCCTAGGATCTGTCAATCATGTTACAGCCAGTAGGCAGACAGTAAGTAAAGTACAATCGAGTTAAACAGGTGCTCGTCGGCTAAACGCCTCAAAAGAATATTTTTACAATAAAGTGGGAGAGCAAAAATAAACCCACTCGTTGCCCGGGTTACGTCTAGTCGCCACCATCGGGCTGGATAGTCGGTAGATCCTCTGGAGTTGCTCCGAAATTTGGCCATACAAAACCAGCTGGGTCAGTTTCCAGAAAGAGCAAGTGCCACAAAAGAAGCTTCACTCAGGAACTAAAACCAGCAATCAACACAAGATATAAATAAAAGTAAGAACTGGAAATAAAGAAAATATATCAGGATGATATACGATGAGATAACCATGGAACTATTCAGATAACCAGGTTACAACCCGTAAACCAAACAAGGACCGGGGTTGTAACCCTTCGTCTGAACAGAACTTGGAATTCTCACCATTTATCGGTAAAATAAATACAAGCATTCTGGTCGTTCAATATTCTGGAACAGGATCAGGGCAAGACTAGACTAGTTAGACTCCATCCAATCATTTCACGGCCAAGCAAGAATTACGGCTTGATACTTTAACTAACTAGGGTTATCACAGGCCTAATTACTAGCAAGATGCAGTGAGATTACTCCACAGCCACAAGCCCTGCAGACCATCCAGGTTACCCGGGTTAAAAGAATTAGAGTTAAATTCAGGTGGGTACACCGTCCAGGAAACGAATGTACCCTTAGGTAGCTTGAAGGGTGCAACACATGACAGTGTGCTGGAAATGTGCCCTACTCGACGGCAGGCTACAGATCCCAAGGCGTGCCCAGGTAACGGGATTGTCTGTAGCTGGGAGATCTCTTTATGACTAGTGTATTAATCTAGTTATTAGCCTTAGTCCATTTCAGTGGGTACTCCTGACCGTGGTACTCAGGAGTCCCCTCCTAGACATGATGCAAGACAGGACTGGATTATTTGTACAAGCACAATCGCCCACGGTGTCCAGGATTAATTATACAGGTCATGTCATGTCAGGTAGCCGTCGCAACAACTTGTCAGATATATCATGTCAGGTAATCATGTCAAGTGTACTAGTCAGGAGTGCGCCACGACGGGCCACTATCAGGTCATGTCAGGTTATTATGTCAGGAGTGCACCACTACTGGTCACTGTCATGTCAGGCTCAATTATCAGTTCTAAACATATTAAACAAATCCATGATTATCAAGTTCAGGACAAAAGGCGTAAGGATATAAAATAGACGTAAAATATCTAATAAAATATCAATATATATATATATATATAATAATAATAATAATAATAATATAACAAGACAGGGCACTGGAAGTCCATGCGGCTCAAGGGGAGTGAGTCCATGCGACTGGGTCAATACAGGTTCATGCGGCTGAGACCGCACGCTCATGAGGCTCAGGGATCCCAAGGCGCATGCGGCTGGAAAGGCGGGTTCATGCGGACGAAGGGGAGTCAGCTTATGCGGCTGCGAAGGGAGCAATCGCCATGCGACCGGAGTTCAACAGCATATGCGGCTATGTTTAAACGAAGTCCTATGCGGCTGAGCAAGGGCGATACATATGCGGCTGGGTGCGAAGAAACTCATACGGCTGAAAGCTAGCGGCATAAAGTCCATGCGGCTCAAGATAACAGGGGCTCATGCGGCTGAGTCTGAGCAAGGTTATGCGGCTGGATCCGGGTCAAGTCTCATGCGGCCAGCGGGATGAGAAACCTTATGCGGCTCAATTACTTGCCGTATGAAGATTCATGCGATTAAGTACTCAAGCAAGTCTTATGCGGCTAGGAAGGACTTTCCATGCGGCTGAAATCGAACGAGTCTCATGCGGCTGGAAAGGCCATGCGGCCAGAGACTAAGTTTCATGCGGCTTTAGAAGTACAAGGGTTTCATGCGGCTGGGGGCAACTTGCCGCATGAATACTCATGCGGTCAAGTACAGCCAAGCGCCAGGGAACTGTTCTTCTTCTCCAAATTTTCGAGGAGAAGAACATTATGAGCCCATGCCTTCCAAGCTTCATAAAACCTTCATCCGGAGCCCAAATCCGAACTTCCATAGGTCAAAATGGGGTAGAACAAAATTCTCTACAACATGGAACCATCAAAACTAAAAAAATAACAAGATTTAGTAGATCAAAACTCAAGAAAACCAAAAATAAAGTAAATACAAATCTACAAGAATCTAGCCGTGGAAAGTGAAAATGTCAAGTTCTAAAGTGCTTTAGAATGTAATAAAGAAGAGAATGGAGCAATAAAATCAGAGTTCCTCCATGAAGCAAGTTGCACTTGCCTAGAACTCTCTCTCCTCTTTCTGGTAGGTAAGGAAGTAAATGAGAAAGAAGAAGATGATAAATGAAGAGAGAGAATGAAGAGGGCTAATAAATACAAATGGTGGTGGTAGGTAGGGGTTTACCTTGGGTTCATCATGAACCCAATCAAAACCAAGCCAAGCTGAACCAACCAACCCGAACCAGGAATAAACCAAGCTAAGAAATCATGCAATACAAGAATAAATACGTACACGTATTCCAGAAATACGTAATACAAACCACAGGCATTACAACTCTACCCGCCTTAAAAGAATTTCATCCTCGGAATTTAATCAAGAGGCTAGAGGAGCAATGACAAGCTACATTAATCACATGCAAGCTATAACTAGGCAGACAATCACTCATTCAAGCAAGGAATCAAAGACATAAGGCATAAGAAGACTTTATACCTCACGAGTCAAACAAGTCGGGGTATCGCGATCGGATATCATCCTCACGCTCCCATGTTGACTCCCCCAAAGAGTGATGACCCCAAGCAACTCGGACTAACTTGATAGTCTTGTTCTTGAGGATCTTCTCTCTCCGGTCCAATATAGACACGGACCTCTCCTCATACGAAAGGTTGGTACCAACAACCAATTCCGAATGATCTAGGATGTGGCTCGGGTCTGGGATATACCGTCGTAATTGGGATACATGGAACACGTCATGCACCTCGCTTAGCGACGACGGAAGAGCGAGACGATAGGATACATCTCCTACTCGCTTCAGAATGTCAAACGGTCCTATATACCTAGGACTAAGCTTTTCCCGGACGCCGAAACGAATGACGCCACGGTTAGGCAAAATCCTCAGGAATACATGATCGTTGACCGAAAACTCGAGAGGGCGCCGATGAGAATCGGCCCAATGGCGCTGGCGATCTTGAGCAACTCGAAGATGATCCCTGACTCTTCTGACCACTTCAACTGTCTGGGCAATCATGTTTGGGCCGAGCATCTGCCTCTCTCTGATATCATCCCATGCTAATGGGGATCGGCACTTCCTACCATACAGTGCCTCGAACGGTGCCATCTGGATACTGGACTGGTAGCTGTTGTTGTACGAGAACTCCACCAGGTGCAGGTGATCTTCCCACGATCCACCAAAATCAAGTGTACAGGACCGCAACATGTCTTCAAGAGTCTGGATTGTGCGCTCCGACTGGCCATCTGTTTGTGGGTGATATGATAAACTGAACTGGAGATGAGTCCCTAAACTCTCTTGCAAGCTACGCCAAAAGTGCGACGTAAATCTGGAATCTCGATCCGAGGTGATACTGGCTGGCACTCCGTGCAATCTGACGATCTGCCTAAGGTACATCTCCGCTAGCTGAGCCGTCGACTGACCAACTCTGAATGGAAGAAAGTGAGCCACTTTTGTGAGCCGATCAACTATAATCCAGATAGCATCTCTACCAGCTGGGGATCTAGGTAGTCCAGTCACAAAATCCATGGTCATATGCTCCCACTTCCATTCTGGAATCGATAAGGACTGAAGAAGTCCAGCCGGTCTCTGATGTTCGGCTTTAATTTGTTGGCAAACCAAACACCGAGAGAGAAATCGAGCTATCTCCCGCTTCATGTCATTCCACCAGAAATGCTGACGGATGTCACGGTACATCTTCGTACCACCAGGATGAATGGAATACTGCGAACTGTGCGCTTCTGACATGATCTCCTGCCAGATATCTCCGCTGGGTACACAAAGACGATTACCATGTCGAAGTGTACCATCCCTATAAATGCATAACTCTAGTCTTCTTCCTGCCTCATACTCTGCTCTGAGTCGCTGAAGCTTGGAATCTGTTGACTGCGCCATTCGGATCCTCTCGACTATAGTGGACTGAACTTGCATACTGGCCATCAAGGCCATACTGGAAGGGAGAACAACTTCGATACCCATCTTCTGAAGATCTGCTAACAGCTCCGGTTGCGTTGTTAGAAAATAAACTCCGGCTCTTCTGTTCAATGCATCTGCAACGACATTGGCCTTCCCAGGATGATACTGCAGGTTGACATCATAATCCACAAGTAGCTCTAGCTACCTCCTTTGACGCATGTTAAGCTCCTTCTGGGTGAAAACATACTTCAGGCTCTTATGGTCGGTGAAAATCTCTATCCTGTTTTCATACAAGTAGTGCCTCCACAACTTAAGTGCAAACACTACTGCTGCCAGCTCCAAGTCATGGGTTGGGTAATTCCTCTCATGATCACGAAGTTGTCGTGACGCATAAGCTATTACCTTCCCATGCTGCATCAGAACACATTCTAAACCTCTGCCTAAAGCATCACAGTACACTGAGAATCCTCCGGTCCCATCTGGAAGCGTGAGAATAGGAGCTGTTATCAGGCCTCGCTTCAACTGCTCAAAAAAACTCTGACACTCTGCTGTCCAAGCAAACTGCGCATCCTTGTGGGTCAACTGGGTCAATGGCGCTCAAATTCGAGCAAAATCTGAAACAAATTGCCGGTAGTAGTCGGCCAATCCAAGAAAACTGCGAACCTCTGCAACTGTGCTAGGCACTGGCCATGACTCTATAGCCACAATCTTCTGGGGATCCACTTCTACTCCTCCTCGAGTGATGATATGACCCAATTACGAAATGCGATCGAGCCAGAACTCGCATTTACTGAACTTGGCATATAACTGGTGCTCTCTGAGGATCTGAAGAACTACACGGAGATGCTGCTCATGCTCCGTCTCACTCTTGCTGTAGACCAGGATGTCGTCCAAGAACACGATCACAAACTGATCCAAGTAAGGCATAAAAATGCGATTCATGAGGTCCATGAATACTGTCGGCGCATTGGTTGCTCCAAAAGGCATAACAAGGGACTCCCAATGCCCATATCTCGATCTAAAAGCTGTCTTCGGGATGTCCTGCTCTCTGACTCTGATCTGATGATATCCTGAGCGTAAATCAATCTTCGAAAATACTGAAGCCCCCTTGAGTTGATCAAACAAGTCATCTATCCTCGGAAGAGGGTATCTGTTCTTGATTGTCACTGAATTCAAGGTACGATAATCAACACATAACCTGGACGTACCATCCTTCTTTTTCACAAGAAGCATCGGGGCTCCCCAAGGCGATCCACTAGCGCGAATGAATCCCTTGGTTCGAAGTTCTTCAATTATCTTGTACAAGATCTCCAATTCTGAAGGCGCCATCCTGTAGACTCTCTCTGACACTGGGGCTATCCCGGGAATCAAGTCTATGGTGAACTCGATCTCCCGCTCTGGAGGTATACCTGGAAGTTCTTCTGGGAAAACATCTAGAAACTCCTCGACTATCCTGGGCAACTGAACTGCTGCTACGGCCATCCGTAATACGGGAGGAGAAGACTCAACCTCGCCTTGAGAGAAAGAAAACTCCGGCTCACCTGGAATGCTAAAGACAATCCTGCCAATGTGGCAGTCTATCCTAGCATACTGGTTCCTCAACCAATCCATCCCTAAGACCACATCATAATCGGCCATCGGGAACTCTATCAATCTAGCGGGAAATTCTCTACCGCTAACTACGACCCGACACGAGGAAAACACCCTATCTACTCCCACAAGTCCGTTACCAGTAAGTATATTAAGCCTTACTGATAATGACTCGGGCTCCAATCCTATCCGTGTTGCGAATCGTGCAGACATAAAAGAATGCGATGCACCAGAATCAAATAAAGCTGAAGCCGGAAAGGAGTTGACGAGAATAGTACCTGCCACTACCTCTCCTGGTGCCAATTCTTTCTCTGCGGTCATCACCATAGCCTGACCATGCCCTCGGGGTGCTGGTCCCCTCTGCTGAAATCCTCGTTGCCTATTCTAACTCTGGACTTGGGCTTGAGTATGCTGCTGGGGGTTCTGCTACTGGAATACTTGGGTCTGAGGCGGCAAGAGCCTCGGCAATGGATACTGCTGCTGCTGCTGGACTAGAACTGGTCCTCTCACCAAAGAGCTAGAAAGGTTGGATGATGATGAACCACCCCTATTCGCCATGATCCAATCCTATGGTCTGGTGCTCCACAAGCCAGGTACAATCCCTGTGCCCTGCGACATTCTGCCACCACATGGCCTGGCTTCCCATAATGAGAACAACCCACTGCGGAAGGTTGCTTCTGCTTCTGCTGCTGCTGCTGAGGGTACGTCGGGGTGGAATGCTGAACCGACGTCACTGAGGCCGCCCGCCTCGGAGCTCCAATAGTCAAAGCCCTGGTTGCCGGGGCTGGTGCTGAAGACTGATTCATCTGGCCGTGAGATCTCTTCCGTCCTCCGGCCCTATCCACAATCCTCTGGGAGGTATATTCATGTCTCCTAGCTGCTCTCAGGACTGCATCAAAAGTTTGATGCTCAAACTGCTCAACTGCCAACAAGATCTCCAGGTGAAGTCCCTGTTGGAACCGCTGGGCTCTATCATACTCGGTTGCCACCAAAGTGGGAGCAAACCGACTGAGTCTGGAAAACTCGGCCGTATATCCGTCGACCGTCCTGCCTCCCTGCTTCAGATTGGTGAACCTCGTCTGTAGATCGTACCGAGCTACAGCATCAAAATACTTGGTCTGGAATCTCTCTCTGAATATTGCCCAAGCAATGGGTGCTGCTAATCCAACGGCCTGAGCCGCCCACCAGCTGCGGGCAAGATCTAGCAACTGCAGGCGCACCACGGCTACCTTCTCGTTCTCTGGGGTCCTGGCTGCTTCTAGAATCACCTCAGTGTCCTGAAGCCAAGCATCTGCTGCAATAGCATCTTCACTACCGTCGAAGAACGGAGGGTTCAAACGCTTGAAGCTGTTGGCCGCGCTGTTACTCTGATGACCTCCTCTGGTCAAGGCATCCGTCACTGCCTGGTGCAAGGCATCTCCACACCGGTCTTGGAAAGCTATCAAGGTCCTGACGAGTCCTACCAAAGTGCCGTCATCATGCTCGATAGGCTGAACTGGCTGAACTGGGGGCTCTCCGTCAGAAGGCACGACTCTGGAGGCTACTCCGGAATGCTGGGCTTGATCTCCAGGTTGCGGCTGGTCTACGGGAGGTGCTCCGCCTTGCTGATCGGTAGGTCCAGGAACGATGCCGCTGAAGAAGATGACATAGGAAACAATAAGGAAGGACCAGGACAGATCAATGATACAAGCATATGATCGGAACAAGAATCTAGGGATTCAGATGATACAAGCAGAGATCAAAGACGAATATTGATTGAGACATCTATTCGGTAAACCCTCACATATCTTGATTTATAAGACCTGCATGGGCCACCACTTAAACCATGTCACGCCCCAGAACCAGAATACTGGAGAGCGGGGGCAGACATAGCCAGCTACGTATATTGAAATGGAATCCATCTCGCTATACGGTCACGGCTGTCTAGATATATGAGGGTTTATCTACAAGCTAACAGTCGCTTATGGTCATGAACAAGCCTAGTGTCTCAATCACAAGCAAGTAAATGAATATTGCAAGATGTATGATCATTAAATATACAATAGTAAGGCGTCCTAAACAATACATATTCAGCTGATCATGAAGCTAGTCGTTACAAAATGTTAGGACTAGCAAGAGTTTAGTCATACATGATCAACCCTAGGATCTGTCAATCATGTTATAGCCCGTAGGCAGACAGTAAGTAAAGTGCAATCGAGCTAAACAGGTGCTCGTCGGCTAAACGTCTCAAAAGAATATTTTTACAATAAAGTGGGAGAGCAAAAATAAACCCACTCGTTGCCCGGGTTACGTCTAGTCGCCACCATCGGGCTGGATAGTCGGTAGATCCTCTGGAGCTGCTCCAAAATCTGGCCATACAAAACCAGCTGGGTCAGATCCCAGAAAGAGCAAGTGCCACAAAGGAAGCTTCACTTAGGAACTAAAACCAGCAATCAGCACAAGATATAAATAAAAGTAAGAACTGGAAATAAAGAAAATACATCAGGATGATATACGATGAGATAACCATGGAACTATTCAGATAACCAGGTTACAACCCATAAACCAAACAAGGACCGGGGTTGTAACCTTTCGTCTGAACAGAACTTGAAATTCTCACCATTTATCGGTAAAATAAATACTAGCATTCTGGTCGTTTAATAATCTGGAACAGGATCAGGGCAAGACTAGACTAGTTAGACTCCATCCAATCATTTCACGGCCAAGCAAGAATTACGGCTTGATACTTTAACTAACTAGGGTTATCACAGGCATAATTACTAGCAAGATGCAGTGAGATTACTCCACAGCCACAAGCCCTGCAGACCATCCAGGTTACCCAGGTTAAAAGAATTAGAGTTGAATTCAGGTGGGTACACCGTCCAGAAAATGAATGTACCCTTAGGTAGCTTGAAGGGTGCAACACATGACAGTGTGCTGGAAATGTGCCATACTCGACGGCAGGCTACAGATCCCAAGGCGTGCCCAGGTAACGGGATTGCCTGTAGCTGGAAGATCTCTTTATGACTAGTGTATTAATCTAGTTATTAGCCTTAGTCCATTTCAGTGGGTACTCCTGACCGTGGTACTCAGGAGTCCCCTCCTAGACATGATGCAAGACAGGACTAGATTATTTATACAAGCACAATCGCCCACGGTGTCCAGGATTAATTATACAGGTCATGTCATGTCAGGTAGCCGTCGCAACAGCTTATCAGATATATCATGTCAGGTAATCATGTCAAGTGTACTAGTCAGGAGTGCGCCACGACGGGCCACTATCAGGTCATGTCAGGTTATTATGTCAGGAGTGTACCACTACGGGTCACTGTCATGTCAGGCTCAATTATCAGTTCTAAATATATTAAACAAATCCATGATTATCAAGTTCAGGACAAAAGGCGTAAGGATATAAAATGGACATAAAATATCTAATAAAATATTAATATATATATATATATATATAATAATAATAATAATAATAATAATAATAATAATATAACAAGACAGGGCACTGGAAGTCCATGCGGCTCAAGGGGAGTGAGTCCATGCGACTGGGTCAATACAGGTTCATGCGGCTGAGACCGTACGCCCATGAGGCTCAGGGAGCCCAAGGCGCATGCGGCTGGAAAGACGGGTTCATGCGAACGAAGGGGAGTCAGCTTATGCGGCTGCGAAGGGAGCAATCGCCATGCGACCGGAGTTCAACAGCATATGCGGCTATGTTTAAACGAAGTCCTATGCGGCTGAGCAAGGGCGATACATATGCGGCTGGGTGCGAAGAAACTCATGCGGCTGAAAGCTAGCGGCTTGAAGTCCATGCGGCTCAAGATAACAGGGGCTCATGCGGCTGAGTCTGAACAAGGCTATGCGGCTGGATCCGAGTCAAGTCTCATGCGGCCAGCGGGATGAGAAATCTTATGCGGCTCAAAGGCTATGCGGCTCAATTACTTGCCGTATGAAGATTCATACGGTCAAGTACTCAAGCAAGTCTTATGCGGCTAGGAAGGACTTTCCATGCGGCTGAACTCGAACGAGTCTCATGCGGCTGGAAAGGCCATGCGGCCAGAGACTAAGTTTCATGTGGCTTTAGAAGTACAAGGGTTTCATGCGGCTGGGGGCAACTTGCCGCATGAATACTCATGCGGTCAAGTACAGCCAAGCGCCAGGGAACTGTTCTTCTTCTCCAAATTTCCGAGGAGAAGAACACTATGAGCCCATGCCTTCCAAGCTTCATAAAACCTTCATCCGGAGCCCAAATCCGAACTTTCATAGGTCAAAATAGGGTAGAACAAAATTTTCTACAACATGGAACCATCAAAACTAAAAAAAATAACAAAATTTAGTAGATCAAAACCCAAGAAAACCGAAAATAAAGTAAATACAGATCTACAAGAATCTAGCCATGGAAAGTGAAAATGCCAAGTTCTAAAGTGCTTTAGAATGTAATAAAGAGGAGAATGGAGCAATAAAATCAGAGTTCCTCCATGAAGCAAGTTGTACTTGCCTAGAACTCTCTCTCCTCTCTCTGGTAGGTAAGGAAGTAAATGAGGAAGAAGAAGATGATAAATGAAGAGAGAGAATGAAGAGGGCTAATAAATACAAATGGTGGTGGTAGGTAGGGGGTTTACCTTGGGTTCATCATGAACCCAATCAAAACCAAGCCAACCCGAACCAACCAACCCGAACCAGGAATAAACCAAGCCAAGAAATCATGCAATACAAGAATAAATACGTACACGTATTCCAGAAATACGTAATACGAACCACAGGCATTACAACTAATATTGGTACTACCACAAGTTCGTACAATTTACGAAGACTGACCTGCATGGGCCACCACAAAAACTTGTCACGACCCGTACCCACTTTTCGGATACGAGACGTGTCCAAGCCAGCCTACGTCGTAGAGTCGGCGGTAGAACGCTGTCAAGCGCGCAAGAAAATAAATGCTCAAAAATAAACATTTGCTGCTCATTCAAATTTTTAATTTATTACAACATTTACCACATTTATATTTAAAGGAAAAATAAAGTTTTACAATTAAAGAAATTGATACAAATGCTTTCTATTCTAGGTTGTCCTCACCCGCTTTTTGGATACGAGATGTGCCCAAGCCAGCCTACGCCGCAGAGTCGACGGTAGAACGCTGTCAAGCCCGCAAGAAAATAAATGCTCAAAAATAAACATTTGCTGCTCATTCACATTTCTAATTTATTACAATATTTACAACATTTATATTTAAAGAAAAAAAATAAAGTTTTACAATTAAAAAAATTGATACAAATGCTTTCTATTCTAGGTCGTCCTCAGCATACCCAAGTCTTTCCAATGCTAACAGTGATCGCGGCTAAACCTGAAAAATGTTGGTTTCCAGTCAGAAATGGAACAAGTACACAAACCAACGACAATGCAAAAACACAATAGAATTAACATGACATGAAAATAGCATATAGAATATGAAAGCTAGTAAAAAAACTGATGACATGGCACGGTGGAAAAGTAAAAGGAAAAATAAAAGACATCTACCTATGTGGTGTGAAATACCTTTTAATACGTGAACGGCCGGGCTAATACAGCACATCATACGATGGCTATCGTTTAGTAATGGTATGGCTAACTCATACGTGAGTGTGTATGACTTAGCTATCGTTCAGTAATGTACTTGGGTTTTTTCACGTATTTACTTAGTATTTCCCCTTCCGACTACTCCGTGTGACGAGCGTGTCAACAAGCAGTAAGATATATGTATAGACATGAAATGAAAAGACTACTATGAATCGGAAAGCAATCAGAAAGTGCACTTGCCTGAGGTCCTTGCACAAACCGTAGTCACAAGCCAAGGTAAAGAAAAGTCGATCTAGAAGCTGTCAACCTATAACATATATCGCACCACGAACAGTGCACGAAAACCACAAATTAATTCTAATGTTCTAGTTCTAAATAGTGGCTAGTTGGGTTACAAATTTAATAATAATTCACTTAAAACTTAATTTAACCTAATAATAATATGAATATAATCTAAACATACAAGTTTAGCCATCAAAAGTCATGTTTCTCAATTTTGGAAATTATGACACGCAAATCGAAACGTACCGTTGATTTTTTGGTCAAACACTATGAACTCTAAATTTTGAAAGTGCACCTTGGTAGATTTTAGTGCTACGAGTGCGTTGGAATCGACCGTGCCTCAAAATCACGCTTTGCTCAAAAGATATCGCCGTTATGGCTAATCGTGACCAAAACGGGGATCAACCGATCAGTTCTGAGTTCAACAGAATAAATAAAATATTAAATGAATGAAATAATTTTTGGATAAAATATATGTCGTAGGGCTCTGTGTTAGCTTTACGAAACTTTAAACGGTTCATGATTTCGATTTCTGGTTCTCCAGGAATCTCGAAAACACCGAAACGTATCAAGTTTCGGACAACCGACACTCTACGAATTTTCCAGAAATTTAGGTTCAGAAATTACGAAAATAAATTTGATATTCCGAAACTATACCTCAATACGCTTCCAACAAAAAAAATGGCGCGTGGAAAGCACGTCGCAGTTAGTAGAAATCGCTTCGGGAAGTCGAGATCTCTACTAGAACTCTCTCTCAAAAAGGCGGCTGAAATTTTACTAGGTTTCGAATATAATACTATGTATATATATAGGAGAGAGAGGCGGTTCAGCTGGGCGCCGACAGGTGGGCCCGCCGTGGGTAAATTTCTGGGTTATTAATTATTTAATTCAGAAAATCATTTAAAAATCATTTTAAGTCCGAATAAATCAAAATAAATTGCAGAAAAATCCAGAAAAATTCTAGAAAATTCTAGAAAATATTTCTAAGTGTCTAGAATCTAAATAAAATATTTTTAACACAAAATATCATCATGTGACCTCACAGTAAATTCCCAAAGCCTATAAATATAAATTCTATAGGTTTTAATTATATAAAAATTTCCAAAAAATCTAAAAAAATCCATTAAAATTCTAAAATATTCTATAAATTTTTTTTAGTCATTTAGAGCCCAAATAAAAATATTGCATCCCGAAATACCCCCGTATGACCTTACAGTAAATCCTAAAAGTCCTTAAAAATAATAAAACCTTAAATATTAAATACCTAAAAATATCCAAAAATTGTAGAAAAATATAAAGTAGCTAAATAATACATATATAAGCTATCTAGAGGTCATATGACCTTAATATGGTCATAGCTCACCGACAAGCTTTGACATGACTCACAATGGCCATAAAACTAATCATAAATAAATAAAATTAAAAAAATTAAAAAAAATTAGGAAGTGGGCTTACAAATCTATCCACCTTAGAAAAATTTCGTCCTCGAAATTTCAAAAGACCCAAATAGGCACAACCAAGAATATCATCAAAATATGACATGACCAATCAATACGAATAAGCACGACAAAGAATATAATCAAAAAAATAATGTGATGAATGATCGAAATTGATCAGGCATATAGAATAAAAATCTAAATACGTTTTAGAAATATAGTGGAAGGAAATCAAAATAGGTTTTAAAGATGACAATTTAAAAATAGAAAAATATGAAAGAAATAAAGAACTAGTAGTTGTAGAGAATGTGGTAACAAGAAATAAGATATCCAATAAATTTGAAAGAAAAAAAAATTTAATAGTCGTATGCCAATAAAGGATATAGTCGCTATGATATTCGAAAATCATAAGTATATCCGAAGTCATTTAACCGAGAATCCATGCCTCGCCAGTGTACATCTGGCTGCCGTGAACCCTTGGTTTCATGACTCAAGTATAATATGTTATCGAACACTTTATCAACTCTACCCAATATTGATATAATAAATCAAAAGATCAAATATAATATAACTATGATATAGTTTTAGTAATATTCGACAACCTACGCAAACTTAAAATTATTTCAACTTAGGGGTCATGCCACGCCAGTGCGCTGCTGACTGCAGTGAACCCGCAGTCTCCATAATTCAAATAAATGGGGACAGTGCACATCTGCCTTACCATTGTATGTCAGCGAAAATTATTTTAACTATAACCATAAGAATTTCAAAGGAACTTCGATAAATTCAATTAAGTCGATCATGATAAGAAAATATAAGTATCTGTTCTTGAGTAAAAGTATCAGTTTTGAAAACAAAATGATCACAAAATGAACAAAGACGACTTGAATTAATATATAGATAATTAAATCAAGATTAGGAATTAAAAATAAAACGATCGCAAAATAGATTTGAAAATAAAACGAGGTTTAGAGAAGGCAGAAGATAAAATGGCACAAAAATGATCAAAATTAGGAATTGAATTCTGTGAAGGCCTAACTTACCAAGCGAATAGTCTACCCACCTTTGAAAATAAAACGAGGTTTAGAGAAGTCATGTTTCTCAATTTTGGAAACCATGGTACGCAAATTGAGACGTACCGTTGACTTTTTTGTCTAATACTATAAACTCTAGATTTTGAAAGTGCACTTTGGTAGATTTCAGTGCCACGAGTGTGCTGGAATCGATCGTGCCTCAAAATCATGCTTTGGTCAAAAGATATCGCCGTTATGGCTAATCGTGACCAAAACGGGGATCAACCGATCAGTTCTGTGTTCAACAGAATAAATAAAATATTAAATGAATGAAATAATTTTTGGATAAAATATATGTCGTAGGGCTCTGTGTTAGCTTTCCGAAACTTTAAACGGTTCATGATTTCGATTTCTGGTTCTCCCGGAATCTCGAAAACACCGAAACGTGTCAAGTTTCAGACAACCGACACTCTACGAATTTTCCAGAAATTTAGGTTCAGAAATTACGAAAATAAATTTGATATTCCGAAACTATACCTCAATACGCTTCCAACAAAAAAAACGGGACACGAAAAGCACGTCGGAGTTGGCGGAAATCGCTTCGGGAAGTCGAGATCTCTACTAGAACTCTCTCTCAAAAAGGCGACTGAAATTTTACTAGGGTTTCGAATATAATACTATATATATATAGGAGAGAGAGGCGGTTCAGCTGGGCACCGACAGGTGGGCCCCCCGTGGGTAAATTTTTGGGTTATTAATTATTTAATTCAGAAAATCATTTAAAAATCATTTTAAGTCCGAATAAATCAAAATAAATTGCAGAAAAATCCAGAAAAATTCTAAAAAATTCTAGAAAATATTTCTAAGTGTCTAGAATCTAAATAAAATATTTTTAACACAAAATAACATCATGTGACCTCACATTAAATTCCAAAAGCCTATAAAATATAAATTCTATAGGTTTTAATTATATAAAAATTTCCAAAAATTCTAAAAAAATTCATAAAAATTCTAAAATATTCTATAAAATATTTTTAGTCATTTAGAGCCCAAATAAAAATATTGCGTCCCAAAATACCCCCGTATGACCTTACAGTAAATCCTAAAAGTCCTTAAAAATAATAAAACCTTAAATATTAAATACCTACAAATATCCAAAAATTGTAGAAAAATATAAAATAGTTAAATAATACATATATAAGCTATATAGAGGTCATATGACCTTAATATGGTCATAGCCCACCGACAAGCTTTGACATGACTCACAATGGCCATAAAATTAATCATAAACAAATAAAATTAAAAAATTAAAAAAAAATTGGGAAGTGGGCTTACACCTAGCGCGCTAAGACCCGACCCCTCTTGCCTGGCCCGAGTTCGAGCACCCCTTTCCCTCTTCTTTTTGTTTTGTTTTTGTTTTTATTTTATTTTATTATATATGTATATATATATATATATATATATATATATATATATATATATATATATATATATATATATATATATATATATATATATATATATATATATATAATGGATATATATGTACATATAATAAATATACATACATATATATATACTTTATATTTAGTACTTTTATATATGTGTATATATATATATATATATATATATATATATATATATATATATATATATATATATTGTTGTATATTTATGTATGTATTTCAAATTCTATCTTGTATAAAATATTATTATGTAAAATTTCACAAGTTATTTTATTGTATATTTTTTGACTTACAATTTTACCACTTTAAAATATATTATTTATATTTAAATTTCTGTAATTGTATTGATTATGACCAATTGATGTCCAAATCTAGCATGGGTTTTTGGACCCAATTGTATCTAATACATTCAGAGTCTGTACAAGTCATATTAGACTTGATTCATGGCTCTAGGTCCTGTATCTGGACTTCGGTTCATTTTCAAATACATGGACAAAATAGTAAATAATTAATTAATTATTTTCCAGAAATTGTTACTTGCTGTTTTTGAATTTCTATATATATTTTAAGTGCTGTAAAAATCTAGAAAAAATTGTATTTAAATAAAATTTTAATTTAGATAATTTATTATAATTTTTTTAACATTTATTAAGTAATTTTGGTATTTTATAAAAATAGGAAAACAGAACTCATTTTCAATATACATATGTTTGCTGTTTTTTAATAAATATTTATGAAGGTTTATAAATTCCAGAAAAATTAGTATAAATTTCTATAATTAACAAGGATCATTTTGGTACTCTATTTTATGTAAAATTGAGCTTTTTGTCTATCTAAATTTTTTTTGGAGCATAGTGTACATTTTGATTTATTTATTGAATAATTACGACTTTCAATGTTTTGTGTCGTTTTGAGTTATTATAGTATTGGACCTCACCCCGCACTAGTGTAAAGGCCCTAAAAAGTTAGTTAGAGTATTGTGTCACCTTACATTGGTCTCTTATGCTAAAGTCATTATTTGGCTAGGTGTCCAGTCAGAAAGTCGTAGCACACAACTAGTGTCTTAGTGTTTAACTTAGTATAAAAACTAAGTTTATGTGTTATTTCTACAGTGACGAGTCACCAGGCATCTATAGCATTTTTATCGTTGCTTTGCTTTGCTAAAGGTAAGTACCTCTACAAACTTTACATACTGCTATAACAATAAACTGTGATTTTCCAACCATGTTAAATGCTGATCCTTGGGGTAGCAAGTTAAAACTTTACATGTTGTATTACTTTCAGTCTCTATCGTATTTAGGATAGTTTTTCATATCTTTCACATGTTTAAATAATGGGTTAAGGGAAAACTGTTAGTAGTGTACGTGATCACGACCCCCTTCTCCGTATGTATTTATCGCACACGGTAACATTCTATATATAACTTTGCCATATTTTATGATCTCGTGTTTGTGTATGGATATACACCGATGTCGTTCGTGCACGTATGTGCATGCCAGAAAAACTTGATATGTACCGCTGTACATCCTATTCATCTATTGACTGATTCACGTACATGCTACGGTTTTAAACTTTTAAACTATATGTTGTCATTTCTAAAAAGAACCAATTAAACCATGATATGTCATGATTCCAGTTTATTACATTTCTGTTCATGCTTCGTATATTTAGTTTGTTAGAATCAGTACTTGCTCCCGTCCTGACAGGATAATGTTGTAGGTATTCTTACTGAGGAGGAGTTGCTCTGTGATTCATATTATGGAGTTACTGTCGAGGACCCGGCTTTATCTTACGAGGATGTACCTGCGAAGAAACTCGTCTAGTTGTCTATTTACTTTAGACTTTTGAGAGTAGTCATGTATTAGACTATGTACTTTGTGACTGGACCTGTATCCAGCTTTATATTTTGGACTTGTACTTGGACTTACTATTATACGAGGTGACTTTTGTGTTTGGAACATTTATGACTATTTATTACATTTAGAACTGTTAGCACATTTAGTCTTATCTTGTTATCTTTAGAACAGTTTACTACGCTTTATCTCAAGCGCAGGCTGGATATGACTCGGCCCGGCCCAACAATTTGGGTAGCAGATCGTGACATATTTTTAGTGATGGCCCATGCAGGTCATCAACTAAATTGTTTGGTTATGTTATTGTACCAAGCATGCCTACAACTAGGAACTTAAGGCAATTAGACAACACTAGGAATGACGCTTAGAACATCTAGAGGATTACTAGGATTGCAACATAGAAAACGCATCACATGCTTGCTATTACAATTAGATTTTCTTGTTTATGATTGTTTACTTTAAAGAGTCCTTATAAGTCTTTTTTATTTATTTAGATGGTGCTCACCCGCTCATCCCAGTATACCACATCTGAGAATGTCACACTTCTTATCCAGTTGGTTGACCAGTTGACCGATGTACCTCTACCTACTATACTCCCCCACTCCACAAATCCACCAACCCAGATGCCTCCACCACCTTCCACATCACAGTCCCAGCAGGACCCGATACTCCCACCACCACCTATTACTATACCTACCCAGGCTTCCGTCACACTCGACGGGAACCAACTGCTTACTCTGATCCAGGGGTTCCTAACGACCCATCAGGAGCAGACCACCCTACTCCGCCAGTGTAGCTCCCCTTCCCGAATTTTTTTTAAAATATTTTATTATTATTTATTTTCAATATTATCGAGGATGTTGTTATACAATATTATTTTATTATTATGGGTTATATTATTTTGTCAAATAAATAATATTATATGCGGTCATATCTATATAATAGGCCCTAGACTGAAAATAGATTCTATAATAAAAATATGGAATGGTAGAGTGTTAAGTCTATATAGGACACAAGTGCAAATATGGATATGAATATATAGGAATATATTCGTAAGTAAATAAGGTATATATATTGTAATATAATATATATATATACATATTCGAGGACATATATGTAATGTGTATATAGATATACATGGGTATGTAGGTATAGGTATATAAATATATAATATACATGTGTATATTTGTATTTGTATATAAATATACATTATAAAAATATGTACACACCAAACACTCTGCCCTCCAAATATGACTTGTAACACTGCCTAATGCAACGAGCGCAAATGGTGGTGGCCTCTGTTATTATTATGATTATATAGTATAGTGGTGAATTGATTTGAATTGGAATGAAATGAATGTCTAACTGAATTGAATTGGAGTTTAATCCAATTCATTACAATATATATATATGTTGCAAAGTGTGCAACAACAGCAGGCATGCATGCAATCATGCATCAGTTTAGCAAAGTAGTAGTTGTTTGCCATCAGCTTAAAACTTCACGTGCACACCTAGGCCAACCCGGCCCTTGGTCGAACAACCCAACAAGTTGGCAGCAGCCAACTACCTTTCCACACAACCCACACTCTTGAACCCGACCCTTCACAGTAACATAAACCCTCCCCCGTTCGAGAATAACAGAACAGTTTGGTATATATATATCGAGAAGAGCGGCGAGGGAGAGATTAAAAACTCCCAAACCCTAGATGGGACTCGACGTCCGCGCTACCACCCCTCTTCCCATGGGCGACCGCCGTGCGCGCCCTCGGCGCTGCCGCATGACCGCCGACCTCCGGCGAAGTCGCGACAGGGTCGCGCGCGCTCAGACGCACATGCGCGTGCGGAACAACAGCAGTAGCTGCACAGGTACAACTTCGCTCTCTCGTTTCTCCCTCGTTTCTCAACAAAAATTCGATCCACAAGTTGTTTTGGAAAGACAATATAAACAAGTTTATAACCCAGTAAATAGAATTTGTTATAAACAAACATGCTGTCCAGAAATCCAAGGAAAATTTCATCGAAACCCTGCCCCAAAACAGAGTATCAAAACAGTCCATGAACCCATATTTGAGGATCGTTTCCGAACAATCCAGTCCCATATTAGAAATTCTATTTGAACACCTTTTTAGAAAACATGTAGGGCTTCGATTCCCTTTTTATGGAATTTAATTTCGTCGACTACATGAAGAGAAATCAGATTGTAAAGTTACCGAAAAACCTGTTTTGAAAATCAAGAAATCGCTCCACACGACGTCCGTCCCGCCATTCCGGGTGACGTGGTCGCGCACCGTAAGTATCGAAAGCTGCGTAACAGTTTTGTGGTCGTGTGGGCTTTGACGGAATTCAAATTGGTCGCGTGTGCGCGACGAATTCGACGCGTATCCGTCAAAATCGCCCCGTATCCGTCCAATGTAAATTCAGTCATAACTTTGTGCACGCTCGTCAGATCGAGACGAAACTTATGCCAATAGAATCGTATCGTTTTTTCGGTCCTGTATGCCAAGTTTGGTCCGATTCTGAGATAGTTGAAATCGACGTCGTTTTGCGAGCCCCATGGTCCCACTCAGCGGGCGATTTTGTGCACGGCCCGCCGGAATCCAACTCTGGACATACGGTTGGGTTCGTATCGGGAAACTGGATCTGTAGACATGTAGTTGGCGACTTTAGAGACTGTTGACTCTGGCACGCTTTTCGGTACAAAGTGGGTCCAACGGCGGACATCATTTTTGTCCAAAATTACCGTTTTGCCCCTGTGTCCAGAATTAGACGTAAGGACAGGCAATCCTAGCTAATTGGACTATTCTGAGATCATTGGTATTGTTTATTTCAGCTTTCGGGGACTGTTGTACGGGTTTTGACTATAGTGGCACATTGAGTAGTTCAGATTCTCGGTTTCACCAGCAAAGGACGACAGGCGAGTACAGTTTATTGTTTGCATTTCGATATTGATCTTTACTATATTTTATTGATTGGTCATTAGTTATATGATATTTTTATACTCTATTATAAATTGTTGAGTCGGGAATGAGAAGTACCAAGGATGTGTGATCCGACCATAGACAGTGCTTAGACATTGTAGACAGTGCTTATTTTCCTGCAAGTAGACATTGTAGACAGTGCTTATTTTCCTGCAAGTAGACATTGTAGACAGTGCTTATTTTCCTGCAGTAGACATCGTAGACAGTGCTTACTTTTCTGCAGTAGACATCGTAGACAGTGCTTATTTTTCTGCAAGTAGACATTGTAGACAATGAGTAGACATTGTAGACCGTGCGGTGTAGTACCCCAGACCGATCACATATCAAAGGTACTTCAAACGGTGGAAAGTATATTGGTCTATTTATTACTATTGATTTTCTTACGGCTTTACTGATATTTTCCAAAACTCATGATTGATGCCTAACCTTTGTCTTATAGTCATTTTCTTTATTTGAAATTGCATTCAGTGAATTGTGCTCGTTCCATTCCTGACTGGAAACTATATTTTTCAGGTTAGCCGATGATTCACTTAGCTTGGGAGTGACGGGTGTAATTGCAGACGAAAAGCCTAGAGACTAGTTAGATAGATGAGTTGTAGTCATTGTACAAGTTTATATTTTTCTGCAAAATGTAAATCTTGTGAATATTGTAAATTAAATTAGTTTGTGAATGAGCATTATTTATGATTTTGATCTACATGGCCGTGACAGCGTTCTACCGCCGACTCTGCGGCGTAGGTTGGCTTGGACACGTCTCGTATCCGTTTTAAAAAAAAAAATGGGTGCGGGTCGTGACAAGTTTTTGTGGTGGCCCATGCAGGGCAGTTTTCGCAAATCATACGAACTCGTAACAGTACTTAAGTTAGTCGTACTATTGCGAGCCTGCGA